>WNWK01035210.1:0-19927 GCA_009830355.1 Cherax destructor | reverse complement strand
TGTCTAACGACATGTGCCTAGACAAAATGGAAACTAACACACAATGTAGACAGGGACAGGATGTTTCAGAGATGGGACACAGCAACAAGGGGACACAACTGGAAGTTAAAAAACTCAGACGAGTCATAGGGATGTTAGGAAGTATTTCTTCAGCCTTAGAGTTGTCAGGAAGTGGAACAATCTGAAGAGTGATGTAATGGAGGCAGGATCCATACATAGCTTTAAGAAGAGATACGATAAAGCTCATGGAGCAGGAGATAGTGAACCTAGTAACGACCATCGAGAGGCGGGCCAGGAGCTGTGAATGGACCCCCTGCAACTACAAATATGTGAGAACACACACACAATAGGCCAAGTGTTTTTACGAACTGGTAACTACTGCTATTTCTACTACTACTACTACAACTATTACTACTACTACTACTACCATTACTATGCTACTACTACTACTGCCCACAAGCGAAGTGGAAGTTGATTTCAATCACAAAGAGATAGACTGAGAGAACATTGACCCACATGAGGAACCGAAAACTTGGAAGACAAAGTTGATGAAAGTAATGAGGGAAAAAATTATATTAAGAATACGACAAGAGGGATGAACCAGCAAGACTAGACCTAGTATTTACCACAGTTATGTCAGAAAAAAAAAAGCAGATTATGAGGGCTCCATCCCTGGGTGCCAGGGACCATGTAGTGATGAATTTCGAGTACTTTACGGAGCAGAAACTTAAGAGGCAAAAACGATAATTGAAGGAATGAGAAGCCAGACTTTAGAAGGGGGAACTAGCAAATAAGGAATTTCTGAATGCAGTGCAGTGGAAAAGGGAACTGGAAAGAAAGTCAGTGGATGAGATGGTGGAGTACATAGCTGGACAGTGCCGGGAGTCAGAGGACTTCATACCCAACAGGCTCTCATCCACAAGACGGGCAGCTATCAACTCTCCTGAATTTCAAGGACATCTCTCATAACACAAAACGGGCAACCATCTACAGCTTCCCTCACTCTCAAGGATATCTTTCATACCACAAGACGGGCAGCCATCAACAGCTTCATTAAACCTCAAGGACATCTCTCACACCACAAGACGGAAGCCATCAACAGCTTCCGTGAAGGTCCAATCATCTCACATACCACAAAACGTGCAGCTATCAACAACTCTCCTGAGTTTCGAGGATATCTCTCATACCACAAGACGGGCAGCAATCATCCCTTAGGCTGTACCCAACTTAAGAACAGTTCGATCCACGATCATTCCTTCCTCGACCAAATCACGTCAGAACACATTCAGACATCAAACAAACCAAGGAGCTGAAAGCTTCAGCAGACAGATGACTTAATTTCACTCTGTAAGATGTCTTGAATAAATAACATGATGTAAAACTATGTAATTAAGCTTAAAAGCTTTATAGAGTTGTGAGAGCTTTTAAATGAGCTGATGAAGGACAGCAAGCTTGAGCTTGTGAAACAAATTTAGAAAATTTTGTAGAACAGTAAAGTGTTAGTTACCATTTTGTCCTAGGCACATGTCGATTAGACACTAGGCCTGTTGTATGTGTGTGTTAGTTAGTTACCATTTTTGTCCTAGGCACATGTCGATTAGACACTAGGCCTGTTGTATGTTGTGTAAGGAAACACTTCGAAATGTTTCCGCCCGCCGGAATTGAACCCGGGCCCTCCGTGCGTGAAGCGAGAGCTTTAGCACCAGGCCACCTGTGTGTGTGTGTGTGTGTGTGTGTGTGTGTGTGAGAAGGGGGAGGAAGAGGAGAGAAGATGATAAAAGAAGAAATAGAAGAAGAAGAAGAAATAATATTGATAATATTAAGAATTAATTAGTATATCAGCTCTAGGAGAGAGAGATAGAATGAGAATCTGCAAAAATAAACACGGAAAGAAACACAGAGACAGCAGAAAACGCAGAGACGAGGAAGGGAAGGGTCAGAACTGATAAAAGTGGGAGATAAGAGGCCAGCCCTTGGCTGGACTAAGGTGGATTTAGATAAGAGAATAATAATAGAAGAGTAAGATAAGAGGGATAAGAGTGATCACAAGAAGTAAAGAGTCCTGCCAGTTCTCAGGCAGATATTTTAGTCCCTCTTACCACTCTTAAGAGGAAAAGAGTTTTGTTTTACTATAGTTACCAGTACTGGTGTTGTTTACTGGGGTTCCCAGTACTGGCGTTGCTTACTGGGGTTCCCAGTACTGGTAATGCTACTGGTGTTCCCAGTACTGGTGATGATGCTGGTGTTCCCAGTACTAGTGATGCTACTGGTAATCCCAGTACTGGTGATGCTACTGGTGTTCCCAGTACTGGTGATGCTACTGGTGTTCCCAGTACTGGCGATGTTACTGGTGTTCCCAGTACTGGTGATGCTACTGGTGTTCCAAGTACTGGTATGTACTGGTGTTCCAGTACTGGTGATGCTACTGGTGCCCAGTACTGGTGATGCTACTGGTGTTCCCAGTACTGGTGATGCTATGGTGTTCCCAGTACTGGTGATGCTACTGGTGTTCCCATACTGGTGATGCTACTGATGTTTCCAGTACTGGTGATGCTACTGGTGTTCCCACTACTGGATGTACTGTGTTCCCACTACTGGTGATGCTACTGGGTTCCCAGTACTGGTGATGCTACTGGTGTTCCCAGTACTGGTGATGCTACTGGTGTCCCACTACTGGTCATGTACTGGTGTCCCATACTGGTGATGCTACTGGTGTTCCCAGTACTGGTGATGCTACTGGTGTTCCCAGTACTGGTGATGCTACTGGTGTTCCCAGTACTGGTGATGTTACTGGTGTTCCCACTACTGGTGATGCTACTGGTGTTCCCAGTACTGGTGATGCTACTGGTGTTCCCAGTACTGGTGATGCTACTGGTGTTCCCAGTACTGGTGATGCTACTGGTGTTCCCAGTACTGGTGATGCTACTGGTGTTCCAGTACTGGTGATGCTACTGGTGTTCCCAGTACTGGTGATGCTACTGGTGTTCCCAGTACTGGTGATGCTACTGGTGTTCCCAGTACT
This sequence comes from Cherax destructor, assembly GCA_009830355.1. Taxonomy (NCBI): domain Eukaryota; kingdom Metazoa; phylum Arthropoda; class Malacostraca; order Decapoda; family Parastacidae; genus Cherax; species Cherax destructor. The sequence goes on along the minus strand of WNWK01035210.1, from coordinate 16,905 downwards.
GGTGATGCTACTGGTGTTCCCAGTACTGGTGATGCTACTGGTGTTCCCAGTACTGGTGATGCTACTGGTGTTCCCAGTACTGGTGATGCTACTGGTGTTCCCACGTACTGGCCCCTATGGGATGCTACTGGTGTTCCCAGTACTGGTGATGCTACTGGTGTTCCCAGTACTGGTGATGCTACTGGTGTTCCTCTGGTAGTACTGTTTCCACGGTGATGCTACTGGTGTTCCCAGTACTGGTGATGCTACTGGTGTTCCCAGTACTGGTGATGCTACTGGTGTTCCCAGTACTGGTGATGCTACTGGTGTTCCCAGTACTGGTGATGCTACTGGTGTTCCCAGTACTGGTGATGCTACTGGTGTTCCCAGTACTGGTGATGCTACTGGTGTTCCCATACTGGTGATGCTACTGGTGTTCCCACTACTGGTGATGCTACTGGTGTTCCCAGTACTGGTGATGCTACTGGTGTTCCCAGTACTGGTGATGCTACTGGTGTTCCAGTACTGGTGATGCTACTGGTGTTCCCTACGTAGTCGTGAGTGATGCTACTGGTGTTCCCAGTACTGGTGATGCTACTGGTGTTCCAGTACTGGTGATGCTACTGGTGTTCCCAGTACTGGTGATGCTACTGGTGTTCCAGTACTGGTGATGTACTGGTTCCAGTACTGGTGATGCTACTGGTGTTCCCAGTACTGGTGATGCTACTGGTGTTCCCAGTACTGGTGATGCTACTGGTGTTCCCAGTACTGGTGATGCTACTGGTGTTCCCATACTGGTGATGCTACTGGTGTCCTCGGAGCACTGGGTTCCAGTCGGGATGCTACTGTGTTCCCAGTACTGGTGATGCTACTGGTGTCCTGCTGTCTGGTCCCACTACTGGTGATGCTACTGGTGTTCCCAGTACTGGTGATGCTACTGGTGTTCCCAGTACTGGTGATGCTACTGGTGTTCTGTATCGTGTCTACTGGTGATGCTACTGTGTTCCCATACTGGTGATGCTACTGGTGTTCCCAGTACTGGTGATGCTACTGGTGTTGCCAGTACTGGTGTAGCTACTGGTGTTCCCAGTACTGTATGGTGATGAGCTGTTGTACTGGTGTTCCCAGTACTGGTGATGCTACTGGTGTTCCATACTGGTGATGCTACTGGTGTTCCCAGTACTGGTGATGTCTTTCCATGATCACTGGTGTTCCCAGTACTGGTGATGCTACTGGTGTTCCCAGTACTGGTGATGCTACTGGTGTTCCCAGTACTGGTGATGCTACTGTGTCAGTATCTCCCAGTACTGGTGATGCTACTGGTGTTCCCAGTACTGGTGATGCTACTGGTGTTCCCAGTACTGGTGATGCTACTGGTGTTCCCAGTACTGGTGATGACTGTGTTCCCAGTACTGGGGTACTGGGTTCCCAGTACTGGTGATGCTACTGGTGTTCCCAGTACTGGTGATGCTACTGGTGTTCCCAGTACTGGTGATGCTACTGGTGTTCCCAGTACTGGTGATGCTACTGGTGTTCTTCCAGTACTGGTGATGCTACTGGTGTTCCCAGTACTGGTGATGCTACTGGTGTTCCCAGTACTGGTGATGCTACTGGTGTTCCCAGTACTGGTGATGCTACTGGGTTCCCAGTACTGGTGATGCTACTGGTGTTCCCAGTACTGGTGATGCTACTGGTGTTCCCATACTGGTGATGCTACTGGTGTTCCCAGTACTGTGATGCTACTGGTGTTCCCAGTACTGGTGATGCTACTGGTTTATCTGGGTTCCCAGTACTGGTGATGCTACTGGTGTGGCGAAGGTGTTGGTACTGGTTGTGTACTGGTGTTGCTACTGGGTTCCCAGTACTGGTGATGCTACTGGTGTTCCCAGTACTGGTGATGCTACTGGTGTTCCCAGTACTGGTGATGCTACTGGTGTTCCCAGTACTGGTGATGCTACTGGTGTTCCCAGTACTGGTGATGCTACTGGTGTTCCCAGTACTGGTGATCACTGTGTTCCCAGTACTGGTGATGCTACTGGTGTTGTTAGTACTGATGTTGCTTACTGGGGTTCCCAGTACTGGTGATGCTACTGGTGTTAGTACTGGTGTGCTACTGGGGCTCCCAGTACTGGTGATGCTACTGGGGTTGTTGGTATTGGTGTTGCTTACTGGGGTTTCCAGTACTGGTGATGCTACTGGTTGTTGGTACTGATGTTGCTTACTGGGGTTCCCAGTACTGGTGATGCTACTGGGTTGTTAGTACTGGTGTTGCTTACTGGGTCCCAGTACTGGTGATGCTACTGGGTTGTTACTGGTGTTGCTTACTGGGGTTCCAGTACTGGTGATCTACTGGGTTGTTAGTACTGGTGTTGCTTACTGGGGCTCCCAGTACTGGTGATGCTACTGGGTTGTTCGTACTGGTGTTGCTCACTGATGAGACGTTTCGCCCGTCAGTGAGTTTAAATTAATACAGGTGAGAGACTGACAACCTTCCATCAAGACTAGAGACTGACACCTTCCATCAAGACTGAGGACTGACCACCTTCCATCAAGACTGAGGACTGACCACCTTCCATCAAGACTGAGGACTACACCTTCCATCAAGACTGAGGACTGACTACCTTCCATCAAGACTGAGGACTGACTACCTCCATCAAGACTGAGAGACTGACTACCTTCCATCAAGACTGAGGACTGACCACCTTCCATCAAGACTGAGGGACCACCTCCATACAAGACTGAGGACTGACCACCTTCCATCAAGACTGAGGACCGACCACCTTCCATCAAGACTGAGGACTGACCACCTTCCATCAAGACTGAGGACTGACCACCTTCATCAAGACTGAGGGACTGACACCTTCCATCAGACTGAAAAAAAAAAAAAAAAAAAAAAAAAAAAAAAAAAAAAAAAAAAAAAAAAAAAAAAAAAAAAAAAAAAAAAAAAAAAAGGGGGGGGGGGGGGGGGGGGGGGGGGGGGGGACTGAGGACTGACACCTTCCATCAAGACTGAGGACTGACTACCTCCATCAAGACTGAGAGACTGACCACCTTCCATCAAGACTGAGAGACTGACCACCTTCCATCAAGACTGAGAGACTGACCACCTTCCATCAAGACTGAGAGACTGACCACCTTCCATCAAGACTGAGAGACTGACCACCTTCCATCAAGACTGAGACTGACCACCTTCCATCAAGACTGAGACTGACTACCTTCCATCAAGACTGAGAGACTGACTACCTTCCATCAAGACTGAGACTGACTACCTTCCATCAAGACTGAGAGACTGACCACCTTCCATCAAGACTGAGACTGACTACCTTCCATCAAGACTGAGACTGACTACCTTCCATCAAGACTGAGACTGACTACCTTCCATCAAGACTGAGAGACTGACCACCTTCCATCAAGACTGAGAGACTGACAACCTTCCATCAAGACTGAGAGACTGACCACCTTCCATCAAGACTGAGAGACTGACTACCTTCCATCAAGACTGAGACTGACACCTTCCATCAAGACTGAGAGACTGACCACCTTCCATCAAGACTGAGAGACTGACCACCTTCCATCAAGACTGAGAGACTGACCACCTTCCATCAAGACTGAGAGACTGACCACCTTCCATCAAGACTGAGAGACTGACCACCTTCCATCAAGACTGAGAGACTGACCACCTTCCATCAAGACTGAGAGACTGACCACCTTCCATCAAGACTGAGAGACTGACCACCTTCCATCAAGACTGAGACTGACTACCTTCCATCAAGACTGAGAGACTGACCACCTTCCATCAAGACTGAGAGATTGACTACCTTCCATCAAGACTGAGACTGACCACCTTCCATCAAGACTGAGAGACTGACCACCTTCCATCAAGACTGAGACTGACTACCTTCCATCAAGACTGAGAGATTGACTACCTTCCATCAAGACTGAGGGACTGACCACCTTCCATCAAGACTGAGAGACTGACCACCTTCCATCAAGACTGAGAGACTGACCACCTTCCATCAAGACTGAGAGACTGACCACCTTCCATCAAGACTGAGAGACTGACCACCTTCCATCAAGACTGAGAGACTGACCACCTTCCATCAAGACTGAGACTGACCACCTTCCATCAAGACTGAGGGACTGACCACCTATCAAGACTGAGAGACTGACCACCTTCCATCAAGACTGAGAGACTGACCACCCTCCATCAAGACTGAGAGACTGACCACCTTCCATCAAGTACTTGAGAGACTGACCACCTTCCATCAAGACTGAGACTGACTACCTTCCATCAAGACTGAGAGACTGACTACCTTCCATCAAGACTGAGACTGACCACCTTCCATCAAGACTGAGAGACTGACTACCTTCCATCAAGACTGAGAGACTGACCACCTTCCATCAAGACTGAGAGACTGACCACCCTCCATCAAGACTGAGAGACTGACTACCTTCCATCAAGACTGAGAGACTGACTACCTTCATCAAGACTGAGAGACTGACCACCTTTCATCAAGACTGAGGACTGACCACCTTCCATCAAGACTGAGAGACTGACCACCTTCCATCAAGACTGAGGACTGACCACCTTCCATCAAGACTGAGAGACTGACACCTTCCATCAAGACTGAGGACTGACCACCTTCCATCAAGACTGAGGACTGACCACCTTCATCAAGACTGAGGACTGACCACCTTTCCATCAAGACTGAGGACTGACCACCTTCCATCAGACTGGAGACTGACCACCTTCCATCAAGACTGAGGGACTGACCACCTTCCATCAAGACTGAGGGACTGACCACCTTCCATCAAGACTGAGAGACTGACCTCCTTCCATCAAGACTAAGGACTGACTACCTTCCATCAAGACTGAGAGACTGACTACCTTCCATCAAGACTGAGAGACTGACCACCTTCCATCAAGACTGAGACTGACCACCTTCCATCAAGACTGAGAGACTGACCACCTTCCATCAAGACTGAGAGACTGACCACCTTCCATCAAGACTGAGGACTGACACCTTCCATCAAGACTGAGAGACTGACCACCTTCCATCAAGACTGAGAGACTGACAACCTTCCATCAAGACTGAGGACTGACCCCCTTTCCCATCAAGACTGAGGACTGACCACCTCCATCAGACTGAGGACTGACCATTCCATCAAGACTGAGGACTGACCACCTTCCATCAAGACTGAGGACTGACCACCTTCCATCAAGACTGAGGACTGACCACCTTCCATCAAGACTGAGGGACTGACCACCTTCCATCAAGACTGAGGGACTGACCACCTTCCATCAAGACTGAGGGACTGACCACCTTCCATCAAGACTGAGGGACTGACCACCTATCAAGACTGAGGACTACCACCTTCCATCAAGACTGAGGGACTGACCACCTTCCATCAAGACTGAGGGACTGACCACCTATCAAGACTGAGGGACTGACCACTTTCCATCAAGACTGAGGGACTGACCACCTTCCATCAAGACTGAGGGACTGACCACCTTCCATCAAGACTGAGGGACTGACCACCTATCAAGACTGAGGGACTGACCACCTCAAAATTTCCTCTCCACTTCTACCACTTTCTTCAGGATATATTCTCTGTATTGGATTGATAAAGCCACTGGTGGGCGAACTGTCTCATCAATAAAGATACCCAGGTATTGTACATGTGTGGTACTTCATCTTACAAGTATTCACTTACACTTACACAGCCATGAAACTATCTGTCCTACCTACTTTCAAAACTCCCCAAAGTACTCTTGTCAATAACGTTATTTTTGCACCTTGTTAAACTAACGCTTTTAGTTTTTATCACTAAATTCTCCTCACCCTAACTGTTCATTTCCATTAACTTTTCCTCAGAGATTAAAGCAAGTCCACCATAATGGCTAAATAGTTGAAAAATCTATTTGGTGTCAGGTAAGATTGACAGGGGATTGAAGAGCCTTTAACGTGGTGTGTAGACTGCACTCTGGGGAACAGGGGGAGAGAGAGAGAGAGAGAGAGAGAGAGAGAGAGAGAGAGAGAGAGAGAGAGAGAAAGAGAGAAGGGACCGGTCACGGGAGAGGAAGGGAGAGCAACAAGAACTGAGACAAAGGAAGAATAATGGTTAATTTAGGAAGAATGGGGAACACAATGAAGGTGTGAGAAAGGGAATCGGTTAATAAACCGCAGTGATGTAATAATGGGTAGTAACCTGGACTTCGGACATTTTTTATTTGGCTTTATTCATATATTAACTTTATTCACCTATTAACCCAAGTGCTAACTTGGGTTAATAAGGTTTTCAAAGCTTATTCCTTGGGCAAATATTTTTGTTTGTGGATTTGGGTTTGAGAAGGACTTACCAAGTACGGACCAGTAGGCCTGCTGCACTGTTCCTCATTTCTTATGTTAATATGTAAAAGTTCCATTATATACTAATGCTCTTATGATTACAATTAAAGAGAGCTTATACACCGTGAAGTGTATATCCCTGAGTACATATCTCTCGGTTTGTATGTACGTACGTAGTACCTTCACTCGGAGAGATCCCGAGTGAAGAAGGTATTGCGTACTTCGGTGCAGTGTGTGTAGGTTCGAATCCTGCCGTGGACTGAGAGATAATGTTTGTAAATAATTTCATCTGTTTACAAATTAAGATCAAGATAATGTGCGTGTCGGTGATTTTAATTTAATGAGACATTTAAGGTTCATTATTAATACATAATATTTTTATTCCTACAAGTACATGTACAAGGTATACAGACCATAGCTGACATCAATAACATACTACTATATAGAAAGCCCCTTGTTATGCAGAGCATTTCCCGCAAATTACGTCAGTTTTGTCCCGTGATGTTCAGTATAATAAAGTTACTGAACAGCAGTGAAAAACAAAATATACATCATGAGAATAGTGAAAAAAAAAACACGTGATAAATAAAATGAAACACACACACGTAAAGGATATCTGTATATATCGGTCTTATTTAGAGACCATCATCAAGAGATCTTTCTATATTTTGTTTTTATTCTATCCATATCGATGATGCTTTACGATACTTTAAGACATTTAACTTTATAATTATTAATATGAAATTCGCCAATATTCTTCCAAAGGCAGAAGGAATACGTGATAAGTGGAATTAAAATTGAAACTGCAGTGACATGGATGAGAAAGTGAGAATGAATGAGAAATGGGAAAGGAAATATTAATTGAGAGAGAGAGAGAGAGATGACCGCAATAGACCATCATATCATCTGTAATACGTCTTTACGATATATTCCCAAGGCTGCAGTGCAATCCTCTGTCAAAGACCAAAATAATGACCAATTCATCTACACAAAGGATCTTGCAGTGAATAGTGCCACAAGACGCTCAGCAGTGACTAGTGCCACAAGACACTCAGTAGTGACTAGTGCCACAAGTGGCTCAGCAGTGACTAGTGCCACAAGACGCTCAGTAGAGACTAGTGCCACAATAGGCTCAGCAGTGACTAGTGCCACAAGAGGCTCAGTAGTGACTAATGCCACAGCAGGCTCACCAGTGACTAGTGTCACAAGAGGCTAAGCAGATCAGCAGTGACTAGTGCCACAAGAGGCTCAGCAGATCAGCAGTGGCTAGTGCCACAAGAGGCTCAGCGGATCAGTAGTGACTAGTGCCACAAGAGGCTCAGCAGATCAGCAGTGACTAGTGCCACAAGAGGCTCAGCAGATCAGCAGTGTCTAGTGCCACAAGTGGCTCAACAGTGACTAGTGCCAGAAGTGGCTCAGAAGTGACTAGTGCTACAAGTGGCTCAGCAGTGACTAGTGCCACAAGAGGCTCAGCAATGACTAGTGCCACAAGAGGCTTAGCAGACTAGTGCCACAAAAGGCTCAGCAGTGACTAGTGCCACAAGTGGCTCAGCAGTGACTAGTGTCACAAGAGGCTCAGCAGTGAATAGTGCCACATAACAGTGAGACTCAGCAGAACAGAAGTGACTAGTGCCACAAGAGGCTCAGCAGTGACTAGTGCCACAAGAGGCTCAGCAGTGACTACCGCCACAAGTGGCTCAGCAGTGACTAGTGTCACAAGAGGCTCAGCAATGACTAGTGTCACATAACAGTGAGACTCAGCAGATCAGCAGTGATTAGTGCCACAAGTGGCTCAGCAGTGACTAGTGCCACAATAGGCTCAGCAGATCAGCAGTGACTAGTGCCACAAAAGGCTCAGCAGATCAGCAGTGACTAGTGCCACAAAAGGCTCAGCAGATCAGCAGTGACTACTGCCACAAAAGACTCAGCAGATCAGCAGTGACTAGTGCCACAAAAGGCTCAGAAGCTCAGCAGTTACTAGTGCCACAAATGGCTCAGCAGTAACTAGTGCCACAAGAGGCTCAGCAGCTCAGCAGTGACTAGTGCCACAAGTGGCTCAGCAGTAACTAGTGCCACAAGAGGCTCAGCAGATCAGCAGTGACTAGTGCCACAAAAGGCTCAGCAATGACTAGTGCCACAAGTGGCTCAGCAGTGAACCATATTGATATATTTTTCACCTAAGCATGCTGTATGTTTCGATTTTTTTGGCTTAGTTTTCTTTACTAGTGACTGAGATCAGTGCTACTAGTTTATACTAGTGACTGAGATCAGTGCCACTAGTCTATACTAGTGACTGAGATCAGTGCTACTAGTCTATACTAGTGACTGAGATAAGTGCCACTAGTTTGTACTAGTGACTGAGATCAGTGCTACTAGTTTATACTAGTGACTGAGATCAGTGCCACTAGTCTATACTAGTGACTGAGATCAGTGCCACTAGTTTATACTAGTGACTGAGATCAGTGCTACTAGTTTATACTAGTTACTGAGATCAGGGCCACTAGTCTATACTAGTGACTGAGATTAGTGCCACTAGTTTATACTACTGAGATCAGTGCTACTAGTTTATACTAGTTACTGAGATCAGTGTCACTAGTTTACTAGTGATTGAGATCAGTGCCACTCGTTTATACTAGTAACTGAAATCAGTGCCAGTCTATACTAGTGACAGATCAGTGCCACTAGTCTACTAGTGACTGAGATCAGGACCACTAATCTATACTAGTTACTGAGGTCAGTGCCACTAATCTATACTAGTGACAGATCAGTGCCATTAGTTTATACTAGTTACTGAGATCAGTGCCACTAGATTATACTAGTGAGTGAGATCAGTGCCACTAGTCTATACTAGTGACTGAGATCAGTGCCACTAGTTTATACTAGTGACTGAGATCAGTGCTACTAGTTTATACTAGTTACTGAGATCAGTGCCACTAGTTTACTAGTCATTGAGATCAGCGCCACTCGTTTATACTAGTAACTGGAATCAGTGCCACTAGTCTATACTAGTGACTGAGGTCAGTGCCACTAATTTATACTAGTGACAGATCAGTGCCACTAGTTTATACTAGTTACTGAGATCAGTGCCACTAGTTTATACTAGTGAGTGAGATCAGTGCCACTAGTCTATACTAGTGACTGAGATCAGTGCCACTAGTTTATACTAGTGACTGAGATCAGTGCTACTAGTTTATACTAGTTACTGAGATCAGTGCCACTAGTCTATACTAGTGACTGAGATTAGTTCCTCTAGTTTATACTACTGAGATCAGTGCTACTAGTTTATACTAGTTACTGAGATCAGTGCCACTAGTTTACTAGTGATTGAGATCAGCGCCACTCGTTTATACTAGTAACTGGAATCAGTGCCACTAGTCTATACTAGTGACTGAGATCAGTGCCACTACTCTATACTAGTGACTGAGATCAGTGACACTAGTCAATACTAGTGACAGATCAGTGCCACTAGTTTATACTAGTTACTGAGATCAGTGCCACTAGCTATACTAGTTACTGCAGATCATGCCACAGGTCTATACTAGTGATGAGATCAGTGACTAATTAAACTAGTTCAGATGACTGCCACTAATCTATACCAGTGACTGAGATCAATGACCACTAATTTATACTAGTGACTGATATCAGTGCCACTAGTCTATACTAGTGACAGATCAGTGCCACTAGTTTATACTAGTTACTGAGATCAGTGCCACTAGTTTATACTAGTGACTGAGATCAGTGCCACTAGTCTATACTAGTGACTGAGATCAGTGCCACTAGTTTATACTAGTGACTGAGATCAGTGCTACTAGTTTATACTAGTTACTGAGATCAGTGCCACTAGTTATACTAGTGACTGAGATTAGTGCCACTAGTTTATACTATACTGAGATCAGTGCAATTTAACTAGTACTGAGTCAGTGCACTAGTTACTAGATGATCAGTGCCACTAGTTTATACTGTGATTGAGATCAGTGCTCTAGTCTATACTAGTGACAGATCAGTGCACTATACTAGTGACTGAGATCAGTGCCACTAGTCTATACTAGTACTGAGATCAGTGCCACTAGTCTATACTAGTGACTAGATCAGTGCCACTAGTTATACTAGTGACTGAGATCAGTGCCACTAGTTATACTAGTGACTGAGATCAGTGCCACTAGTCTATACTAGTGACTGAGATCAGTGCTACTAGTTTATACTAGTTACTGAGATCAGTGCCACTAGCTTATACTAGTTACTGAGATCAGTGCCACTAGTCTATACTAGTGACTGAGATCAGTGCCACTAGTTTATAATAGTAACTGAGATCAGTGCTACTAGTTTATACTAGTTACTGAGATCAGTGCCACTAGTTATACTAGTACTGAGATCAGTGCCACTAGTTTATACTAGTACTGAGATCAGTGCCACTAGTTTATACTAGTACTGAGATCATGCCACTAGTTATCTAGTGACAGATCAGTGCCACTAGTTATACTAGTGTACTGAGATCAGTGCCACTAGTCTATACTAGTGACTGAGATCAGTGCTACTAGTTTATACTAGTGACTGAGATCAGTGCCACTAGTTTATACTAGTGACTGAGATCAGTGCCACTAGTCTATACTAGTGACTGAGATTAGTGCCACTAGTTTATACTGAGATCAGTGCTACTAGTTTATACTAGTTACTGAGATCAGTGTCTTTAGTCTATACTAGTGACTGAGATCAGTGCCAGTCTATGCTAGTGACAGATCAGTGCCACTAGTTTATACTAGTGACTGAGATCAGTGCTACTAGTTTATACTAGTTACTGAGATCAGTGTCATACGTTTATACTAGTGACTGAGATCAGTGCTACTAGTTAATACTAGTTACTGAGGTCAGTGCCACTAGTCTATACTAGTGACTGAGATCAGTGCCACTAGTTTATACTAGTGACTGAGATCAGTGCCACTAGTTTATACTAGTGACTGAGATCAGTGCCACTAGTTTATACTTGTGACTGAGATTAGTGCCACTAGTTTATACTGAGATCAGTGCTACTAGTTTATACTAGTTACTGAGATCAGTGTTTTTAGTCTATACTAGTGACTGAGATCAGTGCCAGTCTATACTAGTGATAGATCAGTGCCACTAGTTTATACTGGTGACTGAGATCAGTGCCACTAGTTTATACTAGTGACTGATATCAGTGCTACTAGTTTATACTAGTTACTGAGATCAGTGCCACTATTCTATACTAGTGACTGAGATTAGTGCCACTAGTTTATACTACTGAGATCAGTGCTACTAGTTATACTAGTTACTGAGATCAGTGTCACTAGTCTATACCCCTGATTGAGATCAGTGCCAGTCTCTACTAGTGACAGATCAGTGCCACTACTCTACTAGTGACTGAGATTAGTGCCACTCGTTTATACTAGTAACTGAAATTAGTGCCACTATTGCTTTACTAGTGACTGAGATCAGTGCCACTAGTCTATACTAATGACTGAGATCAGTGTCACTAGTCTATATTAGTGACTGAGATCAGTGCCACTAGTCAATATTAGTGACAGATCAGTGCCACTAGTTTATACTAGTTACTGAGATCAGTGCCACTAGTTTATACTAGTTACTGAGATCAGTGTCACTAGTTTATACTAGTTACTGAGATCAATGCCACTAGTCTACTAGTGACTGAGATCAGTGTCATACGTTTATACTAGTGACTGAGATCAGTGCTACTAGTTAATACTAGTTACTGAGGTCAGTGCCACTAGTCTATACTAGTGACTAAGATCAGTGCCACTAGTTTATACTAATGACTGAGATCAGTGTCATTAGTTTATACTAGTGACTGAGATCAGTGACACTAGTCTATACTAGTGACGGAGATCAGTGCCACTAGTTTATACTAGTGACTGAGATCAGTGCTACTAGTTTATACTAGTTACTGAGATCAGTGTCATACGTTTATACTAGTGACTGAGATCAGTGCTATTAGTTAATACTAGTTACTGAGGTCAGTGCCTAGTCTATACTAGTGACTGAGATCAGTGCCACTAGTTTATACTAGTGACTGAGATCAGTGCCACTAGTTTATACTAGTGACTGAGATCAGTGCCACTAGTCTATACTAATGACTGAGATTAGTGCCACTAGTTTATACTGAGATCAGTGCTACTAGTTTATACTAGTTACTGAGATCAGTGACACTAGTTTACTAGTGATTGAGATCAGGGCCACTCGTTTATACTAGTAACTGGAATCAGTGCCACTAGTCTATACTAGTGACTGAGATCAGTGCCACTACTCTATACTAGTGACTGAGATCAGTGACACTAGTCAATACTAGTGACAGATCAGTGCCACTAGTTTATACTAGTTACTGAGATCAGTGCCACTAGCTTATACTAGTTACTCAGATCAATGCCACTGGTCTATACTAGTGATTGAGATCAGTGGTACTAATTTATACTAGTTCCTGAGATCACTGCCACTAATCTATACCAGTGACTGAGATCAATGCCACTAGTCTATACTAGTGACTGAGATCAGTGCCACTAGTCTATACTAGTGACAGATTAGTGCCACTAGTTTATACTAGTTACTGAGATCAGTGCCATTAGTTTATACTAGTGACTGAGATCAGTGCCACTAGTCTATACTAGTGACTGGGGGGGGGGGGGGGGGGGGGGGGGGGGGGGGGGGGGGGGGGGGGGGGGGGGGGGGGGGGAAAAAAAAAAAAAAAAAAAAAAAAAAAAAAAAAAAAAAAAAAAAAAAAAAAAAAAAAAAAAAAAAAAAAAAAAAAAAAAAGAGCAGTGCCACTAGTTATATATGACTGAGTCAGTGCCACTAGTCTATACTTAGTGACAGATCAGTGCCTACTAAGTTGTATACTTAGAGTTACTAGAGATCAGTGCCACTAGTTTATACTAGTGACTGAGATCAGTGCCACTAGTCTATACTAGTGACTGAGATCAGTGCCACTAGTTTATACTTACTGAGATCAGCTACTTATAGTACTGAGATCAGTGCCACTAGTCTATACTAGTGACTGAGATTAGTTCCCTAGTTTATACTACTAGATCAGTGTACTAGTTTATACTAGTTACTGAGATCATCACTAGTTACTTGAGAATCCATGCATACTAGTTTATAATATGCATGAGTCTATACTAGTGAAAATCAGTGCCACTATCTATACTGAGATCATGCCACTAATCTATACAGTGACGAGTCAGTGCCACTAATCTATACTAGTGACAGATCAGTGCCACTAGTTTATACTAGTTACTGAGATCAGTGCCACTAGTTTATACTAGTGAGTGAGATCAGTGCCACTAGTCTATACTAGTGACTGAGATCAGTGCCACTAGTTATACTAGTGACTGAGATCAGTGCTACTAGTTTATACTAGTTACTGAGATCAGTGCACTAGTTATACTAGTGACTGAGATCAGTGCCCTAGTCTATACTACTGAGATCAGTGCACTAGTTTATACTAGTACTGAGATCAGTGCCACTAGTTTACTAGTGATTGAGATCAGTGCCACTAGTTTATACTAGTGACTGAATCAGTGCCACTAGTCTATACTAGTGACTGAGATCAGTGCCACTATTATACTAGTTACTAGATCAGTGACTAGATATCTAGTACTAGATCAGTGCATAGTTCATCTAGTTATGAGTCAGTGCACTAGATCTATACTAGTTTACTTAGAATCAGTGCCACTAGTTATACTAGTGATGAGATCAGTGACTATTTAACTAGTTCTGAGATCATGCCACTAATACAGTGACTGAGATCAGTCCACTAGTTTATACTAGTACTGAGATCAGTGCTACTAGTCTTATACTAGTTACTGAGATCAGTGCCACTAGTTTCTAGTGATGAGAAGTCCTCGTTATACTGAGATCAGTGCCACTAGTTTATACTAGTGACTGAGATCAGTGCCACTAGTCTAACTAGTACTGAGATCATTGCCACTAGTTTATACTAGTGACTGAGATCAGTGCCACTAGTTTATACTAGTGACTGAGATCAGTGCCACTAGTCTATACTAGTGACTGAGATTAGTGCCACTAGTTTATACTGAGATCAGTGCTACTAGTTTATACTAGTTACTGAGATCAGTGTCTTTAGTCTATACTAGTGACTGAGATCAGTGCCAGTCTATACTAGTGACAGATTAGTGCCACTAGTTTATACTAGTGAGTGAGATCAGTGCTACTAGTTTATACTAGTTACTGAGATCAGTGTCATACGTTTATACTAGTGACTGAGATCAGTGCTACTAGTTAATACTAGTTACTGAGGTCTGTGCCACTAGTCTATACTAGTGACTGAGATCAGTGCCACTAGTTTATACTAGTGACTGAGATCAGTGCCACTAGTTTATACTAGTGACTGAGATCAGTGCCACTAGTTTATACTAGTGACTGAGATTAGTGCCACTAGTTTATACTGAGATCAGTGCTACTAGTTTATACTAGTTACTGAGATCAGTGTCTTTAGTCTATACTAGTGACTGAGATCAGTGCCAGTCTATACTAGTGACAGATCAGTGCCACTAGTTTATACTGGTGACTGAGATCAGTGCCACTAGTTTACTAGTGACTGAGATCAGTGCCACTCGTTTATACTAGTAACTGAAATCAGTGCCACTAGTCTATACTAGTGACTGAGATCAGTGCCACTAGTCTATACTAGTGACTGAGATCAGTGCCACTAATTTGTACTAGTGACTGAGATCAGTGCCACTAGTCTATACTAGTGACTGAGATCAGTGCCACTAGTTTATACTAGTGACTGAGATAAGTGCCACTAGTCTATACTAGTGACTGAGATCAGTGCCACTAGTTTATACTAGTGACTGAGATCAGTGCCACTAGTCTATACTAGTGACTGAGATCAGTGCCACTAGTTTATACTAGTGACTGAGATCAGTGCCACTAGTTTATACTAGTGACTGAGATCAGTGCCACTAGTTTATACTGTTGTGTCAGCAATATGTATACACTTGTGAAGTGTATTACAGTATAGTAACCCCAGACGTTACATGTATGCTCCTTGTTACTGTGACGTCAGAGCTCCCTACCATGTGGGTACTACGTCAGAGGCCTCGTTCTCACTCCTAGGCCGACATAAAGCTGGACAGACGTGCCGGGTACTCCTCCTCACAGACTCCGTGAATATATCAGTTACCACCCCCACTGGGTTTATCCTTTGTCTACCTTTTTATCTCTCGAACCCCACAAGTTAATACTAGTGACTGAGATCAGTGCCATTAGTTTATACTAGTGACTGAGATCAGTGCCACTAGTCTATACTAGTGACTGAGATCAGTGTGTGATGTAGTTACCGTAGTGGAGAGTCTCTGAGGGAGACCTAATTAACCACACCTTGCCTTGGTAAATAGCTGTCAGGCACGCCTCTCGGCTTAAGTCTCAGGTCTTTTTGTCTTTTGAACTAGCGTCAGGTTTCGGCGTCAGGTCAAAGCACATGGTGCATTCCTCATTGGGGGGAGGGGTGCTTGGAGGACCAGATATAAGCTCGAGAAAACAGACCAGAGGGAGATATTCTGGCAGAGCTGCTGCCTGTGCAGAGCCTGGGAGAGAGCTGCTGGAGAGTCTCTGGATTAGACTGTTGGAGACACTGGGCAGAGTACTGGCTTGGAGCAGTGCTCGTGCTGTGGAGGTCTTGGGACCTGTGGCTAGAAGTGTGACTAAGTTCCTGTGGTGAACTGTCCTCTGAACTATATTGTAGTTATATTCTGTTTCGTCAGTAAATTGCATTCCCTGTCTCCCTGCTTATGTATACAATCCCCATTTATCTAGACCCAATAGTGTTCTCCTGTTCCCAAATATATTATTGTACAAGGACTTAATATTAAACTGTATTTGAGTGGAATAGTAATATTCACTGTTCCTAGATATGTGTATGTATGTATATATATGCATGTGCATGCTGTATAGTGGACCTAAGTGTAAGTAGAAGTAGCAAGATATACCTGTTATCCAGCGTGTTTATGAGACAGAAAATGACACCAGCAATCCTACCATCATGTAAAACAGTTGCAAGTTTCTGTTTCACATTCACTTGGGAGGACGGTAGTACCTCCTGGGTGGTTGCTGTCACCAACCTACTACCACAGGACGGTAGTACCTCCTGGGTGGTTGCTGTCTACCAACCTACTACCACAGGACGGTAGTACCTCCCTGGGTGGTTGCTGTCTACCAACCTACTACCACAGGACGGTAGTACCTCCCTGGGTGGTTGCTGTCTACCAACCTACTACCACAGAATGGTAGTACTGCCCTGCGTGGTTGCTGTCACCAACATACTACCACAGGATGGTAGTACCTCCTGGGTGGTTGCTGTCTAACGACCTACTACCACAGGACGGTAGTACCTCCCTGGGTGGTTGCTGTCTACCGACCTACTACCACAGGACGGTAGTACCTCCCTGGGTGGTTGCTGTCTACCAACCTACTACCACATAATGGTAGTACCGCCCTGGGTGGTTGCTGTCTACCAACCTACTACCACAGGACGGTAGTACCTCCCTGGGTGGTTGCTGTCTACCAACCTACTACCACAGGATGG
>WNWK01035209.1:0-19929 GCA_009830355.1 Cherax destructor | reverse complement strand
ACATTTCAGCCACAGTTGTTTCTTTCCACCTGCGCAGCCGTGACGATTCTGTAACATTTACATGGTCCATTGTATACTGGTAGTACAGGTTGGTCTGGGTAACAATTAGGTTCATTATCGGCTCATCAAAGTATAGTTGAAAATAGTCTAACTCAGTAGACTCATTTGTGATGGGACAGTGTGGCATGATGCCACTTCCACTGTCATCAAAATTGAAAGGATGTGGCACGAATGGTGTATGTTCAGTCCAAATCCATTCACGATCAGATGGTGCAGGGTGGACCTGTGGCAGGGGCGTGGGGAGAAGGAGGAGGCGGGAGTGGGGCCAGCACATGGTTGAGAGGGTGCCGCGTGGTCCTTTGTCTGTCCACACACCGCGCCACGAGGACCAAGAACCGTGCCACCCACCACTTCTTCCTCCATCCCAGCATACTCTCCTTCATTATCACTTTCACTATCAGTAGCAGGGGTTCTGGATTGTGACCTGCCACGACCCTTGCCTCTGACTGCATATGGCACACTGCCTGAACGTAGGTTATGACGCCCAAAAGTACGTTTCACTGGGGAATAATGATAATCACTGTCACTCGACGAATCGTCTATGGGCATAAAATCAATTTCATCATCGTCACTTATATCACTTTCACTATCATAACACATGGAAAATGATAATTTCCTCTTGCGGAGTTGCCTTTGGGTACTAACACTAGCAACCCCAGAGGTGCTGGGCTGAGGGTCTGTGGCCACACTGGCCACCCCAGAAGTGCTGGGCTGAGGGTCTGGTATGGCCACACTGTCCACACTGTCCACACTGGCCACACTGTCCACACTGGCCACCCCAGAGGTGATGGGCTGAGGGTCATCTGGGTTGTCATCAATAGTTTCACTAATTCCTTGATTATTAGTAGCTATATCACTGTCTAGTCCACTAAGCTCGCGTTCTCTATCACTTTCCGAGAATAGTAGAGTGTTAATACGACGAGGCGTGAGTGAATCACGAGGATGTGCCATGATGTTTACCCAAGATGGAGCTGAAACTAACTGGGGCTACCATGCGGTACCCAGGCGTCCCCGATTTTTTTCATACTGCGCACACTGAGGGTGCAGACCCATTCTCTCATGTCTAGGCGACTCAGGCCTATCGCGCTAAATTTGAACGAATGAAAAATAAAACGTAGATCTACGTTCGGAGCAGTACGCGTACAAACATATATCTACGTGTGGACAGTTTAAGGGTTAAGCACACTCTCTGCTTCCTATTGATGAGCCATGACTCGATCCATGACAGCACTTTTTCCCCAATTCCATGAGCTGCCACTTTCCTTAACAGTCTCTGGTGCGGTACTCTATCAAAAGCCTTACTAAAGTCTAAATAAACAATATCGAATTCTTTATCGTGATCAACAGCCTCAAAAGCTTTACCGAAGAAAGTTAATAAATTAGTTATACAAGTGGAAAATGGGCATTAACAAAGGGGATATAAATAAGGTCTTTAGGATATCTCTCCAAGAGAGAACCCGCAATAATGGATTCAAGTTGGATAAGTTTAGATTTAGAAAGGATATAGGAAAGTATTGGTTTGGAAATAGGGTAGTTGATGAGTGGAATAGTCTGCCTAGTAGGGTTATTGAAGCTAGGACTTTCGGTAGTTTCAAATTTAGGTTGGATAAATTCATGAGTGAGAGGGGTTGGATTTGAGTGGGACTTGCACATGAAGTAAATAGAATTATCAAAGCTTATTTCTTGGGCAGCATTGAAAATTAGGTAGAGTAAATATTCTGTTAGTGGGATGGATTGTGAAGGACCTGCCTAGTATGGGCCAACAGGCCTGCTGCAGTGTTCCTCCTTTCTTATGTTTTTATGAGAGCAAAACGTTGCCACAATAAAATGTCTCATTAGTTGCATTTGTGTCCTTTTACTTAACATAAGAAAAGAGGAACACTGCAATAGGCCTGTTGGCCCATACTAGGCACGTCCTTCACAAATCCAACCCACTAACGGAATAAACGCTAACCAAGTAATAAGCTTTGATAATTCTATTTACTCACGTACAAGTCCCACTCAAATCCTAGTGTGGACCAGTTGGCTTGCTGCAGTGTTCCTTATTTCTGTGTTCTTGTGAGTGAGAGGGGTTGGGTTGGATTTGAACGGGACTTGCACAATTGTGGGGGGGAGAGGGGGGTTGCCAGGGCTTGTTTCTTGGATGGGGATGGGTTGGACAAATATTTTTGTTGGTGGGTTGGTTTTGACATGGACCTGCCAAATGTGGGCCAGTAGGCCTGTTGCAGTGTTCCTCCTTTCTTTTGTTCTTAATTATCAAAGCTTATTGCTTGGATAGCATTGAAAATTGGGGTGGGCAAATATTCTGCTAGTGGGATGGATTGTGAAGGACCTGCCTAGTATGGACTAACAGGCCCATTAGAAAGGAGGAACACTGCAGTAGGCCTGTTGGCCTATACTTGGCAGGTCCTTCACAAATCTAACCCACTAACAGAATAAACACTACCCAAGCAATAAGCTTTTATAATTTTATTTACTCACATGCAAGTCCCACTCAAATCCAACCCCTCTCACTCATGTATTTCTTCTTCTTCTTCTTTCAACACGTCGGCCGTTTCCCACCGAAGCAGGGTGGCCCAAAAGAAAAAACGAAAGTTTCTCCTTTTACATTTAGTAATATATACAGGAGAAGGGGTTACTAGCCCCTTGCACCCGGCATTTTAGTCGCCTCTTACGACACGCATGGCTTACGGAGGAAGAATTCTGTTCCACTTCCCCATGGAGATAAGAGGAAATAAGAACAAGAACTAGTAAGAAAATAGAAGAAAACCCAGAGGGGTGTGTGTATATACATATGCTTGTACATTAATGTGTAGTGTGACCTAAGTGTAAGTAGAAGTAATAAGACATACCTGAAATCTTGCATGTTTATGAGACAGAAAAAAGACACCAGCAATCCTACCATCATGTAAAACAAATACAGGCTTTCGTTTTACACTCACTTGGCAGGACGGTAGTACCTCCCTGGGCGGTTGCTGTCTACCAACCTACTACCTATTACTCATGTATTTATCCAACCTAAATTTGAAACTACCCAAGGTTTAGCTTCGATAGGACCTTGGGTAGCTTTAAATAGAGATTGGACAAATGTGGAGGGAGACCTGTATAGTATGCTCCTCGTTTAGCGACTAATTCGCTTACCGATGGTGTCTTGGGTACATATCTCCGTCGTTGTTGTTAGGGCTTTAAACTAGGATTAGTTAAAGGTATGGGTTTAGGAATGGTAAATAATGAGGGCCAAAATATTGATTCAGGCTTTGGTTTCATAAATCTTAAAAATACCAGTAATCGAGTAACACAGATGGCATGGTGGCTAGCGCTCTTGCTTCATGCACGGAGGGCCCGGGTTCAATTCCTGGCGGGGCCGAAACATTTTGAAGTGTTTCATTACACACACACACACACACACATACAACAGGCCTAGTGTCTAATCGACATGTGCCTAGGACAAAATGGTAACTAACTAACAGGGTAATGATAGTAACAGAAATTGTGTAAAACAAAAGCTGAAAAAGGTTCACAAGATACATATCAATGTATTTTATACTAACTGTCGAAGCGCCAGAAATAAAATTAACGAATTACGTTTGGTAGCATGTGCTGGGAACTTTGATGTCATTGCAATAACTGAAACATGGTATAATACCAAGAGTCGGGATATGATTGCTGAGTGTCATATTCAGGGGTTTAAGTTGTTCCATGTAGATAGATATAATGGGAAAGGGGGTGGAGTTGCATTATATGTACGAGAAAATATAAATTGCTGCATAAAAATAGATGGATCATTAACAGAATCTGTTTGGGTAGAGTTTCTAGAAGGTCAAGAAAAACTGATTCTAGGTGTAATATACCGCCCTCCAGGCTTGGATCATGATAGAGGGAGATTTCTTTTGGATGAAATTGTTAGGGCTTCTAGACACAATAACGTAGTGATAGTAGGGGATTTTAACTTTAGTCAAATTGACTGGACCTCTTTGACCGGTAATCTGGAGTCCAGTGACTTTATGGAAGTAGTTCAGGACTGTTTTCTGAAGCAGTGTGTGACGGAGCCTACCAGAGGTAATAATTTGCTCGACCAAGTCTTGTCAAATAAAGAAACCCTTGTAAATAATCTGGAGATCACTGAAGAGCTTGGAGCTAGTGATCACAAATCCATTACTTTTAATATTACCTGGGAATACAAGAATAGGGATAATACGGTAAAAGTTCCTGATTTTCGTTCTGCCGATTATATTGGACTTAGAGAACACCTGTCTAATCTCGACTGGGGAAATCTAGCTAACGATTATGATGGGATCTGCGTTTATGATTTTTTTCTTAATAATGTACAATGTGCACAGAATATGTTTATTCCCCAGAGAGAATTTAGGTCAAATAATAATGATCCCAAATGGATTAACAGGAGGCTAAAACATCTATTAGGGGAGAAAAGAGGAATTTATAGGCGCATCTAAAGAGGAGATGTTAACCTTATTGACCAATATGTTCAGTTGAAAAGAGAAGTAAAAAAGGGGATTAGAAAGGCTAAACGTGACTATGAGATTAAGGTTGCTAATGAATCAAAGACTAATCCAAAAGGGTTCTTTCAAGTGTATAGGACGAAGGTGAGGGAAAAGGTAGGACCTCTGAAAATTGGGAATGGACAGCTGACGGATAACGAACTGGAAATTTGTTCTCTATTTAATGACTATTTTTTGTCAGTCTTTACACAAGAAGACATAAATGAGATTCCAGAAATTAACAATTATTCAGTTCTTGAAGAATTCAAATTAGCTAATATTACTGTCACGAGGGACATGGTTATCAAACAGATAGATAAACTGAAGCAAAATAAGTCCCGGGACCCGCGAGTTGTTTTCCAGGGTACTTAAAGAATGCAAGATGGAACTTAGTCAGCCATTAACGAATGTGTTTAATACGTCCATCCTAACTGGTGTTGTGCCAGAGATGTGGAAGATAGCTAATGTAGTTCCTATATTCAAATCAGGGGATAAGTCAATTCCATCAAATTACCGTCCAATAAGCCTCACGTCTATAGTAGGCAAATTATTAGAATCAATTATAGCTGATATTATTAGAAGTCACCTTGAAGAACATAATTTGATTAATGAATCTCAGCATGGGTTCACGAGACGTCGTTCCTGCCTGACAAATTTACTGACGTTTTTCAATAAAACATTTGAGGCAGTAGACAGTGATAAAGAATATGATATAGTTTACTTGGATTTCAGTAAGGCCTTCGATAGAGTACCTCACAAGAGACTCTTAAGAAAGGTGGCAGCTCATGGTATAGGAGGTAAAGGTCTAGCATGGCTTACCAATAGAAAGCAGAGAGTTTCCATTAATGGGGTCAAATCTGAATGGGGATTAGTCACTAGTGGCGTTCCACAAGGATCAGTTTTAGGCCCATTGTTTTTCATAAGTTACATAAATGACCTTGATGAAGGAATTGCAAGTGACATGAGTAAATTTGCTGATGATACAAAGATAGGCTGTATAATTCATTCTGAGGAGGATACCAGTGAACTCCAGGAGGATTTGGACAAATTAATGTCTTGGTCTGAAAAGTGGCAGATGAAGTTCAATGTGGACAAGTGTAAGGTGCTAGTCCTTGGTAATGAAAATATCCCTCGAATTTATAAACTAGGTGAAGTAGAGCTTGATCATACAGAATGTGAAAAAGACTTGGGAGTCATGGTAAGCAGAAATCTAAAGCCAAGACAACAGTGCCTAAGTGTGCACAATAAGGCTAACAGATTACTAGGATTTATTTCAAGAAGTATAAGCAACAGAAGTCCAAAAGTTATTTTACAGCTCTATACATCACTAGTGAGACCTCATTTGGATTATGCAGCTCAGTTTGGGTCTCCTTACTACAGAATGGATATAGATTCGTTGGAGAACATACAGAAAAGAATGACTAAAATGATTTACAGTATAAGAAATCTCCCATATGAAGATAGACTTAGAGCATTGAATCTCCACTCTCTGGAGAGACATAGAATGAGGGGAGATATCATCGAGGTGTACAAGTGGATGATGGGCATAAACAAAGGAGATATTAATAAAATACTGAGGATATTGAACCAAGTAAGAACCAGAAATAACGGATTTAAATTGGATAAATTTTGATTTAGAAAGGACATAGGCAAGTATTGGTTTTCGAACAGAGTTGTAGATGCGTGGAACAATCTTCCGAGTAGGGTGATAGAGGCTAGGACCTTGGGTGGCTTTAAAAAGAGATTGGACAAATATATGAGTGGGAGGGGCTGGGTTTGATTAAGTGTCGTGAGTACGGGAGTAAATTCTTAGGTAGTGGTGGTTTTGATAAGGACCTGCCTTGTATGGGCCAGTAGGCCTTCTGCAGTGTTCCTCCATTCTTATGTTCTTATGTTAAGTGAGGAGAGATTGTATAAATAACATTTACTTACCTTTATTGAAGAGAGTTGCAGGCATCTGGAAGATAGGGAGGACGACAGGGGTAGGGTTAGTGTTTGGAAGGGGAATCCCCACTCCCTGCCTTCCTGCTACACTCCCTGCATGCCTGCTACACTCCCTGCATGCCTGCTACACTCCCTGCATGCCTGCTACACTCCCTGCATGAATGCTACACTCCCTGCATGAATGCTACACTCCCTGCATGAATGCTACAACTGGGGTGCCACTAGGAAGCTTCTTTGGACCCATGGTGACTTATTTCAGTGACAATCACTAAACCACCAAAAAATACAACAAAAGTATTGTGAATGTTTGAAAGAGCGCGCTGGGTAATGTTCTCTCAATGGTAAACAATGCTAGACTGGCGTCCTGCGCAGGCGCGGCGCAGGCAGACAGGTCTGGTACGGCTCGATATACTAAGGAATGCTCGCTACACGAGGGAAATATTTAGCGAAAAAAGCGCTCGTTACACGATTTGCTTGTTATATGGAATACTCGTTAGGTGAGGAACCACTGTATTAACAAAATGCACTAAACCTTCATGGGTCATTTTACAGTGCTCTAGGGTTTGTACACTTAGCAGCTCACCTTGTTAAATCCAGCCTTTGTGGAGAACATTAATTCAAGAGTCAATAAGAGGAGCGGGCACTGGCAATTATAGCCAAGGACTTGCAGCAGATCCCAGCAGGTTTCTCGCAGCAACTTGCGCAATTTTGAGTCTTGCTTACCAAGCCATCCTTCATCATCAAACCACTGCTTCACTTTCACCATATGTTGCTGTGGAGAGTAGTCAACAGATAACATGAAATTTCTCTACAATTGGTGTTAGTCAATTGGTGTGGGTCGTATCCTGGGGACAAAATTGACATAATTTGCCTGAAATGCTCTGCATAACAACGAAATTTCTATATAGTAGTATGTCATAGATGTCAGCTAGGCTTGTATACCTTGTACATGTACTTATAATAATGATCTTTATTTCTACATTATTAGTATTATTTTGCATTATGTTGAGATACATGCCTTGTCTGTTTAATTACTCTCGACTCTCTAGTACAGTGGTACCCCGGTTTACATAATTAATTCGTTCCAGAATGCTATTCAAGTGCCGTTACCAAACAAATTTGTTCCCATAAGGAATAACTAAAGGACTAATCTAATGTAAATTAGATTAGTCCTTTTAGACCACCAAAAATACACTTACAAAAACCCTTACAAAAACATACTTACAGTGGACCCTCGGTTATCGGCCAACTCGGTTATAGGCCGTTTTTTCAGCTCCCGGTTATCGGCCGTTTTTTCGGTTATCGGCCGTATGAGACGCGTCCATCCGCCGATTGGCTTTGCCAATTATGTTCGTAAGAGTTACAAGTGGTACATGAAACTCTTTTTCCATCTCATGGACATTTCAATGCTCAATGCATATAACATGTACCAAATAAAGACCAGCAACAGACCACCGTATGGTGAATTTTGTTTATCTGTCATCAGACAATTAATAATCAAGTACCAGGTAACAACACCTGCTATGCAAAACCGTCCACAAACTGATCACCAATTACCCAAGTGTTTGAGGTGGGAAGGTGATTACCTCCTAATACAGCTTAATGCAACTAAGAAGAAATGGGCTCAGAAGAGATGTGTTGTCTGTGCACAAACAAAACGATGGCAACAAAGACGCAAAGACACTCGGTTTATGTGCAGGAATGTAAGATACCACTGAGCATGATACAGTGGTACCTCGACTTACGATATTAATCCGTCAGAGAGGGCATATCTTAAGGCGAAACAATCGTTACTCGAATCAATTTTCCCCATAAGAAATAATGGAAATAAATTTAATCCGTCCAAGACTTCCAAAAGTAGTTAAATAAAATATTTTTTAGAACTTTTTGACATTAACCCTTTGGGGGTCCAAGGGGGGTCTCTGAAACTCGTTCTCAGGGTCCACGAATTTAAAAAAAAAAAAATTATTTTTTCTTATGGAATGATAGAGAATCTTTTTCCGATCATAACGCCACAAAAATTATGAAATTTGATCGAAAACTAACAGAATTATGCTTTCGCGAAGTTAGCGGTAGCCATGACACTTACGCATCGGCGATTTCGCCCACTTTGAGCCCTATTTTCGGCACATTGCAATGTTTCAGTCTACTAAAATTATAGCTATTTCGCTGGAACTCCATTTCTTCTATCGATTGAGTACAAGACACTGCCTATTTACCAATTTCAACTACCCAAAATAGTGGTCAGAAAATAGCAATTTGGCCAATTTCACACAAATTTCAAATGATGCCAATTTCAAAATAGGATCCATAATAAACAAGACAGACATTCCTGGCACTAAAATAACATCTTCTCTGTTCATTAGTTACGTCTCCAGGCCCCTCTTACATTACTTTTGCTTTCCATTTTGAATTTTTATTCTCACAAAAAAATAGAAGATTTATTGTTATGTATACAACTGCATCATTGTAAAAATGGTATAAATAATATCAAAGCACTTGTGCATGAATATTAGACTCGCCAGTTGATGTGTATTGGACGCATGGTGTGATTTGTTTACTCTTGAACATCGTCAAAAATCGAACATTTTCGCTACTTTGAGCTCAATTTCAAGGTACTTGTTATTGTCAAACCAATCGAAATCATCTCTATTTCTGTAATATATCTTCCATTCTATCAAATAAGAACAAGAAAACGAGAATACAACAATAAATACCATACGAAAACAGACTTCAAAGTCGCTGTATTAAACCAAAAACACGGTCAGAGTTTTTTTTTCCTCATTATGCACCGTGTGGTGCAGGAATTTTTTTATACTGCGCACACTGACCGCACAGACCCATTCTATCACATCTAGGCCTAACAGCCTGTTTCTGCTTGATTTGAGGGCGCTAGAATTTAGGCGTACTAGTACGTCAATAACCCCAGTGCGTAAGACGTACTAGTACAACCAAAACCCCGAAAGGGTTAAATAATACACAATTTAATGAAGAATACCTAAATACACATGTAAATATTGTACAATAACATGTCACTTACATTTATTGAAGAGTTGTTTATGTGTGGAGGACGGGAGGAGGGGAGAAGGTGGAGTAGTATGCTAGTGTTTGGAAGGGAAATCCCCTTCCATTAACACTGCAGGTACCAAGTTCTTTTCTGGGGTTACTTCCCTTTTTCTTTTAATGCCACTAGGACCAGCTTGAGAGTCACTGGACCTCTTTCTAACAATAAATTTGTCCAGGGAGCTCTGTGTCTGGCGATTCTTTAAAACATCCCTGAAGTGGGACACCACAGTGTCATTGTACAGGTTGCCAGCACGGCCTGCAACAGCATGGTTAGGGTGATATTCATCCATAAATGCTTGCACCTTGCTCCACATTCCACAAATCTTTTTAATCACTGAAGAAGGCAATTTCTTCCATCTCTGTTCCACCTCCTCCTCCTCCTCTGAACCATTGTCCTGATCACTGGTCTCTTGTTCCAGTTGCTGTTGAAGCTCTTGCAGATCTTCAGTGGTTAGCTCTTCCTTGTGCTCCTCCACCAACTGTTCCACATCCTCACCACTCACCTCTAACCCCATAGACTTGCCCAATTCCACAATTTCTTCCACAACAGGCTCAGGCTCAGGGTTCTGAGGCTCAGCCCCAAAACCTTCAAAATCCCTCTCTAGGACACAGTCTGGCCACAATTTTCTCCAGGCAGAGTTCAAAGTCCTGGTAGTCACTCCCTCCCAAGCCTTACCTATAAGGTTTACACAATGCAGCATATGGAAATGTTTTTTCCAAAATTCTCTTAGGGTTATATTCATGTCTGTGGTCACATCAAAGCACTTTTGAAACATTGGTTTGGTGTAGAGTTTTTAAAGTTGGAAATGACCTGCTGGTCCATGGGCTGGAGGAGAGGAGTGGTAATAGGGGCAAGAACTTCACTTTGATGAATTTAAACTCCTCCACAATTTTCTCTACCAAGTTTGGAGGATGACAAGGAGCATTGTCCATTATCAGGAGGCACTTAAGTGGCAAATTATTGTCCAATAGATATTTCTTCACACTGGGGCCAAACACGCCATTGAACCAATCTAAGAAAATGTCCTTTGTGACCCATGCCTTTTGTTAGACTTCCACATCACACACAAGTTAGACTTGCTGACACCGCATCTGCCAAACACTCGGGATTTTCAAAAGATACACCAGTAAAGGCTTCACTTTGCAATCACCACTGGCATTAGCACAAAGCATCAAAGTTAGCCTGTCTTTCATAGGCTTATGTCCTGGCTGTGCCTTTTCCTCCTGAGTAATGTAGGTCCTGTTGGGCATTTTCTTCCAAAACAGGTCTGTTTCATCACAATTAAACACTTGTTGGGGGAGGAATTGTTCAGCCTCTATGTACTCCTGGAATTCAGGCACATATTTTTCAGCCGCAATTTTGTCAGAACTGGCTGCCTCACCATGCCTCACAACACTATGTATGCCACTTCGATTCTTAAATTTGTGAAACCAGCCTCTGCTGGCTTTAAGTCGCTCACTTCAGCACTCGTTGCAGGCATTTTCTTAACGAGATCATCATGCAACTGCCTTGCTTTTCACATATTATTGCCTCCGAAACAGTATCTCCTGCTAACTGTTTCTCGTTGATCCACACCAACAACAACCTTTCCACATCTTCCAGCACTTGTGGTCTGTGTTTTGTGATCACAGATGAACCTTTTGCAACAACAGCTTCCTTGATTTTACGTGAATTTTTCTTGGCCACAATGGTAGCGATGGTAGAAAAGGGTTTACCATACAGCCTGGCCAGCTCACTGATACGCACTCCACTTTCATATTTTTCTATTATCTCCTTCTTCAGTTCTATCGTACATGTATTTCTGTTCCTCTTTGCCACAGGCTTACCACTAGGATCTTTCCTTGGACCCATGGTACCTTATTTAGCAGTTGCAAGCACTAAAAACAGTGGAATAATGACAATATACTGGTATGAATGCGTGGGTGTGGGTGGGTGGTCGCTCTCGCTTGTAAACAATAGCACACCGACGCTCCCTGGAGTGCGCGCTCAGCTGGGCGCTACGCGGACACGTCCGGTACGAATGTCGTTACACGAAGCAAACATCGTTACTCGCAATCAATTTTTTTAAGTTATAAATATCGTTACTCGAAAATAACGTAAGATGACAGCATCGTAACACAAGGTATGACTGTACCTTGTTTCTAGGAACATGTCTAGTGACTGTACATATGTAAATATACAGTGGACCCCCGAAAATCAGCCCTAATCCATTCCAGGAGCTAGGCCTAAAATCGAACTGGTCAATTTTTGAACCCTTATTTCCCATAAGAAATAATGTAAATACAATTAATCCGTTCCACCCAAAAATATTCACCAAAAATTCATTTTTTTAAAGAATAAATACTATAGTTTTACATACAGAAAACAATGAGAAATAAATATAAAGCACTAATTTTAATTGATAAATGAACAGTTAAATCAGTTTTACCTTTATTGAAGACTTTTGTTGGCGTATGAGAGAGGCAGGAGAGTTTGTTTGGAGGCAGGACAAGAAAGTCCTTCAATATGACAATAATATCAACCCTACAGCTTATTTATCTAGCACAATTCATCTAATGACATAATAAACAATATTAATAACATAGAAACATGATATAAACTCTAGAATGAATAAAACATGTCATTACGAATGTAAGGACTGGTGGAGGTGTTGTTGTTGTTGTTTGGTGTAAGAGCCACTGACCATAAGCCGTGGTGGTGGTCGGCTGCAGCAGAAAGCCACCACCACTATTCACACAAACAACTGTACATAATTTATAAATAAGAAATATTTACACTTATCTTGGAGGAGATGGTGGCAGAGGGTGGCTCTGATCTCAGTGCCCTTAT
Organism: Cherax destructor; assembly: GCA_009830355.1. Taxonomy (NCBI): domain Eukaryota; kingdom Metazoa; phylum Arthropoda; class Malacostraca; order Decapoda; family Parastacidae; genus Cherax; species Cherax destructor. The sequence continues at coordinate 7,530 of WNWK01035209.1, read as the reverse complement.
AGTGTACCTCAAACAACAATGGAGGAGTTTCGTGTCGTCATTTTCTATCGCTTAATCGTTTAACTTACTTGCTACACTTTATCGCTGGCTGGTGCTATAGCCTTTATCGACCTGTGCTGCTTTAGAATCGTACATTTCGTAGAATCACTGAAGAAGGCACATTCTCCCCTCTCTTTCTCCTCCACTTTGGTACTTTGCTACAATTTCTTTCTTCAATTCTATCGTGATCACTTTCTTTACCAAAGGGCTGCCACTATGAAGTTTCTTTGGGCCCATGATGGCTTATTTCACAGTCACAATCAATAAACAAGCACTAAACACAATGAATTTATTGTGATAAACAAAGCTAGACAGGCTCACGACGCCTGCTCGGTGAGGCGCGTAAGCGCGGGGCAGGCGGACAGGCCTGGGACACGGGCCGATAATTGGGCAAAAATTGGGCCGAAAAAAGCGATCAATAATCGAGCCGGCCGATAATCAGACCAGCCAATTTCCGGGGGTCCACTGTATAACAGAACATTAGTAATATTCAACATTTGTGCATGTTTATTGTTGTAAACAATAATGGTAAACAATATTATGATGAAAACTTTAGTGTGGTTATTGTGTTCAATACAATGAGTGTACAGTAGACCCTTGAAATTCGTCCCCCTTGAATATCGTGAAATTTGAAAATCGGCAACTTTTTTCGCCAAAATATTGGCTTGATTTTCGTGATTTGACTTAAAAATCGGCGGTAGTATGAAAAGCGTCCGAGAAGCCTCCCAGCCGCCGCAGGTACACAAACACCATTCAGAGTCAGTCTGGCATTGTATCTCAGCGAATGACGATCACCTCATGCGTTCAAACGATACATTTCTTAATATTTCATTCGTTTTAGTGCTTGCAACTGCTAAATAAGCCACCATGGGCCCAAAGAAAGCTCCTAGTGCCAGCTCTTTGCTAAAGAAGGCGAGAAACATGATAGAATTCAAGAAAAATCACACCAGACAGGGTACTTCCCCACACCAGGCAGGGTACTTCCCCACACAAACCAGCCAGGGTACTTCCCCACACAAACCAGCCAGGTAGGGGTCGGCCTAGGAAAGGTTGGAGGGAGGGGGTAAAGGAGGTTTTGTGTGCGAGGGGCTTGGACTTCCAGCAAGCATGCATGAGCGTATTTGATAGGAGTGAATGGAGACAAATGGTTTTTTATACTTGACGTGCTGTTGGAGTGGAAGCAAAGAAACATTTATGAAGGGATTCAAGGAAACTGGCAGGCTGGACTTGAGTCCTGGAGATGGGAAATACAGTGCCTGCACTCTGAAGGAGGGATGTTAATGTTGCAGTTTTATAACTGTAGTGTAAGCATGCCTCTGGCAAGACAGTGATGGAGGAATGATGATGAAAGTTTTTTTTCGGCCACCCTGCCTTGGTGGGAAACGCCGATGTGTTAATAAAAATAAAATAAAAATTATTATTATTATTACAATCAACATATTTTGTTCACTGAGTATAATAATTTAATTAAGCTGCCACGAGAGACACCGAGAATGTAAACACACATACGAACACACCAGCTAACCCCTTTACTGTTAACTTCTTTTGTACTTCCATTTTGCTCTTCAAAGTGCTGCTGCACTTCTTGTACAATGGGGTACAAAATAAAGTACAAATTTTTACAAATATGTAGTCTTGAGACTTTAAAAGCTAGTGTACTGAGTGGCTGAAAGAAGGAGATTGAGATGCTTGACGCAGACACACTGCGCTGCCGTTGACCTAAGTTCCCATACTGCATACAATATTTTTTTTTTTAAATTCGTCGGAGAGCCCATTGTAACTCCGAGTTGTCGGTAAACGAGTACGTCAGTAAGTGAGGAGAGGCTGTACTATAAAGGAGATATACGGTGGAACCTCGGTTTTCGTTTGCCCTGGTTTTCATCTAATTCAGTTTTCCACAACTTTTTCACAAAATTTTGTCCCTGTTTTCGTTCATCGCCTCGGTTTTTGTATGCAGTACCAAACGTGTCCACCTGCCCGCACCCACACAAAGCATCCCACGCACGCGTTCTGAGTCAGTCTGGCTTAGTTTCTTGTCGAGTGAACATTACCCTGCGTGTTCATACAAAACATTTCGTAATAATCCATTGTTTTTTGTGCTTGTTTATTGAGTGTGACTGCGAAATAAGCCACTATGGGGCCAAAGAAAGTTCCGAGTGTCTTTGGGGAAGTCCATGTTTTACTCTGTCTTCAATATTCAGCATATCCAATTAAGATAAAGATAAGATTTCTTTGGATTTTTAACCCCAGTGTTAGCCATCCAGGATAACCCAAGAAAGTCAGTGCGTCATCGAGGACTGTCTGTCTTATTTCCATTGGGGTCCTTAATCTTGTCCCCCAGGATGCGACCCACACCAGTCGACTAACAACTCGGGTACCTATTTGCTGCTAGGTGAACATGACAACAGGTGTAAGGAAACATGTCAAAATGTTTCCACCCGCTGAGAATCGAACCCGGGCCCTCCGTGTGTGAAGCAGAGCTCTAGCCACCAGACTACCAGCACAATTGTTGCAATTCATCCGGCCAACATGTTCTCTTGGACCCAGGTCCAGGATGAATCTTACCATTTTGTTCTGGTAATTTGCAGTCTATCGATCATTTTTTTTTGTCAAGGCAGAGTACCATGAAGAGCAACAGCAAGCTTAGTCCATATGACATTGTACAGTAGCACCCCGAGTTTCGGGTTTTTTCGTGTTTCGATCGCCGGTCAATTTTTCTTGTGTATTGGTCATTTACTCGTGTATCGGTCCATACCAGACCTGTCCGCCTGCCTGCGCTGCGCGCCTCACCACGCAGGATGCCAGTCTAGCGTTGTTTACCATTGAGAGCATTACCCAGCGCACTCTTTCAAACATTCACAATACAGTGGACCCTGAAGTTTCGGGTCATAATTCATTCCAGAAGGCTGTTCAAGTGCCATTACCGAACGAATTTGTTCTCCTTAAGGAAAAATGTAAATTAGATTAGTCCTTTCAGACCCCCAAAAATACACATACAAAAGCACTTACAATATTAAACTTATATAATTGTTCAATTTCCGAGGTGACTGAAACTCGGGTTCCACTGTACTTTTGTTGTGTTTATTGGTGGTTTAGTGATTGTCACTATGAAATAAGTCACCATGGGTCCAAATAAGCTTCCTAGTGGCACCCCTGTGGTAAAGAAAGTGAGAAACACCATCGAAGTCAAGAAGGAGATTGTAGAAAATATGAGAGTGGTACATGTGAGTGAGCTTGCAGGATGTACAACAAAAACAATCTACTATAACCTCTATCCTGGCAAAGAGAAAAGAAATCAAGGAAGCTAATGTTGCAAAAGGGTTGATATGTTAACTGAAAAATAGATCTAAATAGTGGATGAGGTTGAGAAGTTGTTGGGGTGTGGATCAATGAAAACAGATAGCGGGTGATAGTATTTCCACGGCGATAATTTGTGAAAAGGCAAGGCAGTTGCACGCAGATCTTGTCAAGACAATGCCTGCAACCAGTGCTGAGGCGAGTGATTTTAAAACAAGCAGAGGCTGGTTTGAGAGGTTTAAGAAACGTAGAGGCATACACAGTGTTGTGAGGCATGATGAGGCATGATGAGGCAGCCAGCTCAGACAAACATGCAGCTGAAAAATTGTCCAGGAATTCAAGGGTCTATAGACACTGAAAAATCTGAACCCCAACAAGTGTTTAATTGTGATGAAACAGGCCTGTTTTGGAAGAAAATGCCAAACAGGACCTTCATTACTCAGAGGAAAAGGCACTGCCAGGACACAAGCCTATGAAAGACAGGCTAACTCTCATGTTGTGTGGTAACACTAGTGGTGATTGTAAAGTGAAGCCTTTACTGGTGTATAATGCAGAAAATCCCAGAGCCTTCAAGAAACACAATGTTAACAAGAATAAATTGTGTGTGCATTGAAGGCTAACACCAAGGCATGAGTCACTAGGAAAATTTTCGTGGAATGGTTCACTGGAGTGTTTGCCCTAGTAGAAGAAATACCTCCTGGAAAAGAAATTCTGACTCAAGTGCCTCCTGCTACTGGACAATGCTCCTGCTCATCCTCACAACTTGAAAGATTATTTGTCTGATGAGTTCAGTTTCATCACAGTGAAGTTCTTGCCTCCTAACACCACTCCTCCTCATCCAGCCCATGGACCAGCAGGTCATTTCTAACTTCAAAAACTGTACACCAAAGCAGTGTTTGAAAAGGGCTCAAGTGACCTCGACACTCAGTTGACCCTAAGAGAGTTCTGGAAAGATCACTTCAATATCGTCCATTGCATAGGCCTTATAGGTAAGGCTTGGGAGGGAGTGACTTCCAGGACTTTGAACTCTGCTTGGAGACCATTGTGGCCAGGTTGTGTCCAAAAGTGGATTTTGAAGGATTTGAGGCTGACCTGACCCTGAACCTGTGCCTGTTGTGTAGTCTATTGTGGAATTGGGCAAGTCCCTGGGGTTGGAGGTGAGTGGTGAGGATGTGGAAGAGTTGGTGGAGGAGCACAGGGTAGACCTAACCACTGAAGAGCTTCATCAGGAACAGCAACAGATGACATTTAAGAAAATTGATTCACAGGAGGAGGAAGAAAGACTGGAGGTGCCTTCTTCAGAGATTAAGGAAATTTGTTCTATGTGGACTAAGGTGCAGACATTTGCTGAAAAACACCACCCTGAGCAAGCTGAAGCAAGCCACATCTGCAACATGTTCAGTGACAGAATCTTGCCCCACTTTAGGACAATGTTAAAGAGTCGCCAGAAACAGAGGACTCTGGACAGTTATTTTTCGAGGCAGGGGTCCAGTGACTCTCAAGCTCGTCCTAGTGGCATTAAAAGAAAAAGAAGGGAAGTAACCCAGAGAGGACTTATTACCTGAAGTCCTTATGGAGGGGATTCCCTTCCAAACACTAACCCCTCAACCTGTCCTTCTCCCTATCTTCCAGATGCCAGCAACTCTCTTCAATAAAGGTAAGTAAATGTTATTTTAAATGTTTTATTATAAATTTATTACTAGTTTATAATTGTTTTGTGTATGTAAAACTATAGTATTTATTCTTTAAAAAATGAATTTTTGGTGAATATTTTTGGGGAACGGATTAATTGTTGTATTTACATTATTTCTTATGGGAAATAAGGTTTCGAGTTTCGAATTTTTCGAGTTTCGAATTTTTTGAGTTAAGATCTAGCTCCGGGAATGGATTATGACCGATAGTCGAGGGACCACTGTATAAGGGCTAGATATAGGGTCCTGCGAGCCTCAGTAGGTAGACACTGTGCTTGTCTGTAGAGGAACTTCAGCCTGGTATTCGCTTTCTTTACTACACTGTTCCCTATCAATTCTCATGACATGCATGGGTCAAAGTGATTCCAGATATTTTAGTAAAGTAAAGTAAAGTTTTATTTCATTGCAGATTGCAGATTACATAGGTATCGGTAGTTACAATGTAAATTGAGTGCAAGGAGAGCCACTGACATGCCATGCATTAGGGGCAGCTTATTCTATTCCTAAAGACTATGTACTTAATATTAGAGAAATTTATTGAGTTTATTCTAGTTAAAAATTATTTTCAAAATTACAATATGATGAAATTTACTGTTTAAATTATTATAAATGATATTAGATTGTTACAGGTGTTAAGATTCTTGAATGATAATATGGAATTGAGATTATCTTAAGGAAAATAACATTGAGCATTTTTGACATTAACTTATAATATGAATAGGGGGTAACATAATAGTAACATATTATTAAGAATTGAGATTATCGTATAGAAAGTAATAATGAGCATTTTTCAAAGTAGTTTATAGTATGATCATTTAGTTTTGGGTGAGTAGGTGGTTTTGAGTTGAGTCTAAATTGATTTTCAGACCAAAACTAAATGATCATACTATAAACTACTTGAAAATGCTCATTATTACTTTTCCTACGATAATCTCAATTTTTAATACAAATCTACTAAAAGAGAAGAAGAAAACTTTATAAAATTGGGGTGTCTGAATGTGCTGGATGTAGTGCGGGTGATAAGAAAGAGATGATTGCCGATGTTATGAATGAAAAGAAGTTGGGTGTCCTGCCCTAAGCAAACAAAGCTGAAGGGGTAGGCGAGTTTCAGTGGGGAGAAATAAATGGGATTAAGTCAGGAGTATCTGAGAGAGTTAGAGCTAAGGAAGGTAGCAATAAGTTGAAGGATCAGTTATGGAAGGAAAAGGGAATATAAATGTGTAAATTCAAGGATTATGTGGATTAAAATAAGGGTCGGATGCGAAAAGTGGGTCATAATAAGCTGTATGCACCTGGAGAAGAGAGGAGTGTAGAGGAGAAGAGAGATTTTGGGAGATGTTAAGCTAATGTATAGAACTTTTGAACCAAATGAGAGAGTAATTTGTAGGGGACCTAAATGCTAAAGTGGGAGAAACATGCAGAGAGGGTGTAGAGGTAAGTTTGGGGTGCCAGGTGTAAATGATAATGGGAGCCCTTTGATTGAACTTTGTATAGAAAGGGTTTAGTTATAGGTAATACATATTTTAAGAAAAAGAGGATAAATAAGTATACAAGATATGATGTAGGGCGTAATGACAGTAGTTTGTTGACTATGTATTGGTAGATAAAAGACTGTTGAGTAGACTTCAGGATGTACATGTTTATAGAGGGCTACAGATATATCAGATCACTTTTTAGTTATAGCTACAGTGGGAGTAAAAGGTAGATGGGATACAAGGAAAATAGAATCAGTAAGTAAAAGAGAGGTGAAGGTTTATAAACTAAAAGAGGAGGCAGTTAGGGTAAGAATAAACAACTATTGGAGGATAGATGGGTTAGTGAGAGTGATAGGCAATGGGGTCGAAAATGTATGGGGTAGATTTAAAAATGTAGTGTTAGAGTGTTCAGCAGAAGTTTGTGGTTACAGCTGGGGTGCAGGGGAAGAGGAGCTTGGGAATGATGATGAAAGAGAGTAGTAAAGGGAGAAAAGTTAGCATATGAGAGGTTTTTACAAAGTAGAAGTGATGCAAGGAGGGAAGAGTATATGGAGAGAAAAAGAGAGGTTAAAAGAGTGGTGAAGCAATGTAAAAGAGAGCAGATGAGAGAGTGGGTGAGATGTTATCAGCAAATTTTGTTGAAAATAAGAAAAGTTTTGGAATGAGATTAATAAGTTAGGAAGCCTAGAGAACAAATGGTTTGAAGAAAAAAAGAGGAAGTTATTAAAGGGGGGTTAAACGGGGGAAATGGAGAGAATATTTTGGGGATTTTTTAAAAAATTGAAAACAGGAAGCGGGTTTTTGGGGTGGGGAAGGAGGGAAAAACATCTTTAGGAGTGTGGGGAAAAGGTTGGGGGGAGGGAAGTTTGGGGAGTGGGGAATGAAAGGGAAAGGGCTATTATGGGGTAAAGATAAAATGTTAAAAGCGGTGGATATAATTTTGGGTGGTTGGGTTTATTTAAAAATGAAAGGGAGGGAAGGACCAGGGTTGGCAGAGGGATTTTCCTTTTTATAAAAAAGGGGAAAAA
>WNWK01035208.1:0-19930 GCA_009830355.1 Cherax destructor | reverse complement strand
CTAACTGGGAATCATCCTCTGATTCTCCAAAATAGTCCAAACTCCCTTAATACTGAATCAAAGTTCAGTGGCAACCAGTATCCCTGACTTCACTCTGTACAGATGCCTCAAAGAATTAGGGTCAAGAGCTATAGCCAGAGACCTGAGTTATCTCAAAGTGTCAATGTGACAAACAACCCAGTAAAACGTTGAAATCACTAAGTCTAGGCTATCCTCTGTGAACAGAGTTACACAGAGTCCAGAGAAGTATATTTCGTCTCACCACTGAACACATACTCTACCAGAGTCTAAATGATGAGAAAACAAGCAGAGACAAGAGTGAAGTGTTGTCTCCTCAAGAGTCAGCAGGGTGAGAGAGTAGAGCTGTCTCAACTCAGGTGGACGCCACCGACTGACTCCCAGCAACTAGAAGCCGGCAGTATAACAAGCGAAGTGTCTACCTGGAGTCTACCTGGAGAGAATTCAGGTAGACACTTCGCTTGTTATACTGCCGGCTTCTAGTTGCTGGGAGTCAGTCGGTGGCATCCACCTGAGTTGGAGACAGCTCTTTACTTGCTCTCTCTACCCTGCTGACTTTCGAGGAGAAAACACTTCACTCTTGTCTCTGCTTGTTTTCTCTTCATTTAGATGTATGGTACGGTAGTTTGCCAACTCAAGGGCAGCTCCTCAACACACTTGAGCACAATATGTAATGTTACATCCTACCTAATAAAATAGCTAAGTCAAATAATAATATAAAGCAAGATATTAACGATTTAGCTATTATCGAAAATATCAGCAATATAAAATTATAGAAAATGGAAATATATACATAAATACATATATATAAATTGTGGCCCAATCTGGGGTCACAATACCCCCCCTCATGTCAAATGGTCCCACTAGGAGAGGTGGTAAAGTCTCTCTCATGTCACATTACATAAACAATGTATCAATATATCAGAGTCACTCAGATGTCATACACCTAGATGAATTAATGGTTCCAGTGTCCTTATCACAAACTACGCCCCTCGTACTAGGACAGTACACACAACTTCATATCAGCATACTCGTGGTTATGTCTGTACACTCGTGTAGAAGTGGCATAGCATATCTGAGGCTCGATCATGGAGGTGATGACTGCATACTGGAACAGCAGTCTCAGGAGAGGAAATGACATTCCACTATAATAGAATGTGGAATGTGAAGCAGTACTCATCAGGTGGGTAACTGCATGTGAGACATCATGAGAGGATAAGGTGTGTAGTGAGAAGAGGTGTAGTATTCGCAGTGGAGCTGTCTGTTCCGCCAACTAGCATCGCCCACTGAATACACTACACACTCAACACTCAGCTTCTCTCCAAACTCTTTTCCACACCAACATAACAATACTGTAGATATAAAACATTGTAATTAGACATGAGTACATATGATTACATGGGCAGTATTGATTTTATGTTACTTTACTTAAATTAATCAAAGTAACAAGTAACATATTAGTATTTTGGGCACAAAATTTTACTTTAAATGTATCAATGATAATTAATGATGCGACAGAGCATCAGCAATTACATTACAATGACCACTGATATGTTTAATACTTATGGAGTAAGGCTGGATTCTGAGAGCCCACCTCATTATCCTAGCATTTTTACTCTTCATGGTGTTAATATAGGTGAGTGGATTGTGGTCTGAAAAAACATTGATCTTATGAGGAGAAGTGCCCAAATATACATCAAAATGCTCTAATGACACCACCAGAGCTAGAGTCTCTTTCCCAATAGTGGCATAGCTTTTCTGATGTCTTTTGAGTTTAGAGGAATAGTAGCATATAGGATGGAGTATGTCAGTGGATGTGGACTGTTGGAGCAGCACAGCACCCACTGCATAACAGCTTGCATCTAAATGTAGAAAGAAGGGTAGGTTGAAGTTAAGACTCTGCAGAACAGGGGCAGAGGAAAGCAGACACTTCAACCTTGTAAAAGAATCAGAGCAATCAAGAGTCCAGATGAACTGAACTTTGCTACTAGTGAGCTCAATAAGAGAAGCAGCGACTTGTGCAAAGTTGGGACAGAACCTGTGATAATATCTTGCCATACCCAGGAATCTTTGCACACCCTTCCTATGCTGTGGCACTAGAAAAACAGCAATAGCACGAACTTTAGCATTAATAGGAGCAACCTCTCCTTGGCCTATACAAAACCCTAGATAGGTAATTTTGGCTTGACCAAAACTACACTTAGGCAAGTTAACAGTGAAGTTGTAATGTGTCAGTTTCTCAAACAAAGCTCTGAGATGTGTCAAGTGTTGTTCCCATTCGTCACTGTACACCACTAAATCGTCAAGATAGGCTTCTACTCTGTCTAAGTTGTGGGTCAACTCATTCATAATACGTTGAAATGATGAAGCAGCATTACATAAGCCGAAAGGAGTGACAAGATAGTTGAACAATCCATCTTGAATGGTGAAAGCAGATATTTCTTGGGCACGTTCAGTAAGTGGGACTTGATAATATCATCATAAGAGATCTAAACGGCTGACATACTGTGCTCCTGACACACGATCAGTCAGGTTGTCAATGCAAGGTAAGGGATAACCATCAGGGAAGGTGACAGAGTTCACTTTCCGGTAATCAGTACACATCCTGAAACTACCATCAGGCTTGGGCACTAATATACATGGCGATGCCCATGGACAAAAAATCAACTTCTTCTCTCAAAGCTCTATGTTTCGTTGGACTCATTCTATATGGTGATTGCTTCATGGGTGATGCTTCCTGTACATCGACGTCATGTACTCCTAGAGTACATCGTTTAGGAACATCATTAAACAATTCAGGGTACTGCAAAATCATGTTCTTAACATTACTTGCTTTACCAGCATCAAGGTTACTTAGAAAATTATCAAGTGATTGAAGCATCACTGAATTTTCTAAACGCACCTCTATACCTATAGAGATGTCAGGCAGACTGACGTTTCCTTCCTGTGTCCTAGGAAGAATAGAAGCAGTAGGTAGAGGATCAGAGTAGTATGCCTTGATCTGGATGATGTGGTACACATGATTGGATTTTCTCTTACCAGGCGTGTGTACTAAGTAATTTACGTCACTAAGCATTTTCACTACTTCCAGGGGACCATCATACCTGGCTTGTAGAGCATGTCCTGGTACTAATTTCTAAGCCATCACCTTATCTCCTGCTTTAAGAGCGAGAGACAGCTCGCTTGTCATACTGTTGCTTCATCCTAGCCAGAGCTGAAACTAGGTTTTTCGAAGCTAGCTCTCGAGCAGAAGTCAAATGCTTCTACATTAATGAAGGGATAATCTCTACTGATAAAACAAAGATACTCAATAGGCGTCCTCCTCGACAGATTATTATAATCAAATAGAAGCGCTAAACCACAGGGGTTATACAGCTCCTCCTCGACAGAGAGGCACAGTTCGCCAGATTCAGTTGCATGATGGGTCTCTTCTAGAATATGTAAACAGATACAGGTATCTAGGCTTTGAGGTCCCACTACTTGGACCTGTTGTAACGAGACTTTGTCGTCAATACAAAGAAAGGCTGAGAGCACTTAGAGTTGTGGCAGGGTTTCACCCCAGGTATGGTGCTAATGTTAAAATTGTGAAAATGATGTATCTTGCTTATATTAGATCATTAGTTGATTATGCTGCCCCACTACTTACTCTTGTGTCTGACTGGAAGCTTGGAGGGCTGGAAAAACTGCAGAACGAAGCAATGAGGATCATTTTAGGATACCCTCGTACTGCCAAAATTTTAAATATGCAGAAAGAACTTGATATTCCAATCATCAGAGATCGTGTTACTGAAAGAAATATCCTAATTGGGGTTAATATGCTCAGGCAAGCCCATTCAAACCCATGCACAGAAGCCCTCCAAACTTTCCTCAGCACTGGTGAACATCCCTCCAGATGGATCGAAAAAACTGGAACCGACCTCCGCATGAATCAGATACATGATCTGTGGCAAGTAAGGCAACAGCAGCACTTCTCCGCTCCATGGAATATTACCCCATTCCAAACTACCATCCCTCCATTTCCCCCCAAACTACTTCTTAAATCACAACCAAAGTTTCGCCTTGAAGCAAAACATGATGCCTTAAGCTGTATTGATAATTTAGCCAAACAGCACACTCTCTCACAAATTATTTACGTTGATGGTTCTGTTCACCAATCCACTGGTGCAGCTGGTAGTGCTGCTGTTGTCATAGAGTGATGGCTCTCTTAAAGAAATTGGAGCACACATCAATAACTGGGCCTCTACCCTTCAGACAGAACTGTTTGCCATACTCCTTGCACTCAAATGCGTCCATGTATCTAAGGTTAACTCTCTAATTGTAACTGATTCTCTGTCATCCATAAATGCTCTCAACTCATCAAGTATAACTTGTAGCATGCTCGTGTCAGAAGCCAGGCACAGGTATGGTAGGATTCTGGATAGTAGAGTCAGAGTGCACATGCTGTGGATTCCATCTCACATTGGTCTTCAGATGCATGATAGAACTGATAAATTGGCTAAGTTTTATGCTTTCAAAGAGGGGATAGATTACAATCTTGGCTTGTCAGTTAGCAGTTTGAGAACAATACGAAAAAAACTTCAACTGAATTTTATTGACTTAAGACTCAGGGAGATTGACACCAGTCAGTCCATCTATCATCATTCTATCATGCAGGAGGAGCCACATGTCTATGGTGCATCCAACAAAATAAGCAGACTGTTGCATGTCACTACCGCCCGCCTCCGGCTGGGTTACAAGTATCTTTGGCAGGTTAAATCACCACCACCAGATGTAGACCAAACAAAATGTAAACTTTGCCAGTTGGATTATTGTCACACCCTGCGTCATTATGTACTGGAGTGCGATAAAATTAATGAATTCAGAGACAACTCACTCAGAAATGTTCAAGATATGTCAAAGTATTTTATCCACAGTGGTATATTACAGACCATTCAGGAAAAATACCCTGACTTTGCTCCCTGTAAATAAAGCATTGCCACGTGTGTGTGTGTGTGTGTGTGTGTGTGTACTCACCTAGTTGTACTCACCTAGTTGTGGTTGCAGGGGTCGAGTCAAAGCTCCTGGCCCCGCCTCTTCACTGGCCGCTACTGGGTCACTCTCCCTGCGCCATGAGCTTTATCATACCTCTGCTTAAAGCTATGTATAGAGCCTGCCTCCACTACATCGCTTCCTAAACTATTCCACTTCCCGACAACTCTGTGACTGAAGAAATACTTCCTAACATCTCTGTGATTCATCTGAGTCTTCAACTTCCATCTGTGTCCCCTTGTTGTTGTGTCCCATCTCTGGAACATTCTGTCTCTGTCCACTTTGTCAATTCCTCTCAGTATCTTATATGTTGTTATCATGTCTCCCCTATCTCTCCTGTCCTCCAGTGTCGTCAGGTCGATTTCCCTTAACCTCCCCTCGTAGGACATACCCCTTAGCTCCGGGACTAGTCTTGTTGCAAACCTTTGCACTTTCTCGAGCTTCTTCACATGTGTGTGTGTGTGTGTGTATGTGTGTGTATGTATATACATGTATGTGTGTGTATGTATATACATGTATGTGTGTGTATGTGTGTGTATGTATATACATGTATGAGTGTGTATGTGTGTGTGTATGTGTGTGTACTCACCTAGTTGTACTCACCTAGTTGTGGTTGCAGGGGTCGATTCACAGCTCCTGGCCCCGCCTCTTCACTGGCCGCTACTGGGTCACTCTCCCTGCGCCATGAGCTTTATCATACCTCTTCTTAAAGCTATGTATGGAGCCTGCCTCCACTACATCACTTCCTAAACTATTCCACTTCCCGACCACTCTGTGACTGAAGAAATACTTCCTAACATCCCTGTGATTCATCTGAGTCTTTAACTTCCAACTGTGTCCCCTTGTTGCTGTGTCCCATCTCTGGAACATTCTGTCTCTGTCCACTTTGTCAATTCCTCTCAGTATCTTATATGTTGTTATCATGTCTCCCCTATCTCTCCTGTCCTCCAGTGTCGTCAGGTCGATTTCCCTTAACCTCTCCTCGTAGGACATACCCCTTAGCTCCGGGACTAGTCTTGTTGCAAACCTTTGCACTTTCTCGAGCTTCTTCACGTGCTTGGCAAGGTGTGGGTTCCAAACTGGTGCTGCATACTCCAGTATGGGCCTAACGTACACAGTGTACAGGGTTCTAAACGATTCTTTATTAAGATGTCGAAATGCTGTTCTTAGGTTTGCTAGGCGCCCATATGTTGCAGCAGTTATTTGGTTGATGTGCGCCTCAGGAGATGTACCTGGTGTTATACTCACCCCAAGGTCTTTTTCCTTGATTGAGGTTTGCAGTCTCTGGCCCCTAGGCTGTACTCCGTCTGCGGTCTTCTTTGCCCTTCCCCAATCTTCATGACTTTGCACTTGGTGGGGTTGAACTCCAGGAGCTAATTGCTGGACCAGGCTTGCAGCCTGTCCAGAGCCCTTTATAGTTCTACCTGGTCCTCGTCCGACTGAATTCTTCTCATCAACTTCACATCATCTGCAAACAGGGACACTTCGGAGTCTATTCCTTCCGTCATGTTCACAAATACCAGAAACAGCACTGGTCCCAGGACTGACCCCAGTGGAACCCCGCTCGTCACCGGCGCCCACTCTGACACTTCACCACGTACCATGACTCGCTGCTGTCTTCCTGACAGGTATTCCCTGATCCATTGTATGTATGTGTGTGTGTGTGTGTGTGTGTGTGTGTATGTATGTGTATATGTATATGTGTGTGTGTGACCCAACAATTAAAATTTGCACCAATAACTCATTACAGTTGTGGCTGGGTGTAGACTAATAGATTGCTCATTGCTTTATAATTTGTTCATGATTGCAACCATGTACAGACGTAAGTAAATTTACTTACATGATTCATTACCTTGTAACTAGTGAATTTATTACCATTGTACCTTGTTCAGCTATCAAAACTTTGGGGCCCAGTCTCTGGACCTTATATATACCTCTGTAATCTGCAAATACCTTTGTAACTTGTCATGATTGTGACCATCTGAGTTCATTACCTTTGTAACTTGCTCAGCTATCAAACTTTGAGGTCCAGTCCCTGGACCCATTATGTACCTCTGTAATCTTTTGACTACCGCCCACAGGATGGGTATGAGGTGCATAATAAAGATATCAAACTAACTAATGATGTGCTTAATGATGGATTAGATTGCCCTGTCCACACGTCTTTCAACACAGCAAGAGGACCACGCACTTGGTGTCCGTATATTAACTCAAACGGACTAAATCCTAGACTTTCTTGCTCACTTTCTCTTATAGCAAACAGAAGAAAGGGTACACCTTCATCCCAGTCTCTAGAAAAATGTTCACAATAGGCTCTCATCATACACTTCAGTGTCTGATGAAATCTCTCTAGAGCACCTTGTGACTGAGGGTGGTAACTGGTAGAAAGTACTGATTTTATTCCTAGGTGGGATAATGATTCTCAAAAGATCTTAGAAGTGAAGTCGGATCCCTGATCCGACTGTATCTCTCGTGGCAATCCAACCTGGGAGAAAAATTTCATCAGTGCTCTCACAATAGCACGAGCATTAATTTTTCTCATAGGAATGGCTTCGGGATAGCGTGTAGCTGCATCCATTATTGTAAACAGGTATTGGTTCCCCAACTTGGTTCTAGGCAGAGGACCAACACAATCTATGATAAGACGTGAGAATGGTTCACCATCTACAATTATTGGAAGGAGAGTGGGTTTGCCTGTTACCTGAAAGACGTGGCAACGTCGCACATGATCAGCAACAGTGTCCCTCATTTTCGGCCAAGTGAAATGTTTTGCCAGTTTACCAAGTGTCTTCCTGACACCCAAATGTCCTCCTATGGGACTATTGTGAGTAAAATCAAGAGCTTGCTCATGAAATGTAACTGGTAAAACAACAAGATGCTTGACTGTGGTGGAATCACTATTAGCTGATAAATTTGTACTTTTTTCCACCAGTACACCTTTACTATAATAATAACAATTATCGAGATCCTTTGCTTCACTCTCAGACACTGCTATATCTCTGTCTTTTCAAAGACTGGTCAACAAACTGATCCTTGATTAAATCGTCATGAGTTAGAATCTTAACATCAGTTGTGTTTTGACTAGGCTGAAGTAGGGGGGGGTGTCAGTGCTAGTGATGTGGGGGATTAAGAGATTACCTGTCTGGGCTTCACCGCCACTTACAACAAAATAATCTCCCGGGGAGTGGACCGACTAGTATAATTTTACCGCGGTTACCCCCGTTGAGGCGTGTGAGAAAACTTGACCCACTCCTGGTCACATCCAAGGGGTCCCTTCGATATTCTCACTCTAAATGCACATCTATCCTTGACCAGTTTATTAAGAATGAGTAACACCAATAGTTACGGTATTGTTAAATTTTGTGGACTGTATGGGTTAATATCTGACTGATTGGGGAGAAGGAGGAAAGAGTACATGTTAATATCACTCACCCTTTATCCGTGCCATTACTGTTCACTTGAAGATCCCGTCATTATCATTCCCACTGTAGACCCACATTATCCCAACATACCTACTGGCCAGACGGTTGCTAAGACAATAAGAGTACTTACAGTGGGGAAGAAACAGCATTCTTGTCGTTATTCTTCGACGGATCTCGTGGTCCTGCTCGGTAGATTATTCTTCCGGCAAGAGGATGATGTTGGTGGTTGTCCCGATGAGTCAAGAGAAGATTGATTCCTTGAACTCTCATATGCCCACGAGACCGGGCGTTATTTAACGTGGTTGGTCGGGGTAGCGATTCATCTCTTCTCGCTATTTCCCTTTCTTACAGTTTATACATAAAACTTTAAACACTATTCACATGACGGTTTAATGTCCTACTAGTTTATATACATTCACCGTCTCTATACCGAAATTCAGAGACGATGAGTGGAGATGGAAACGACCATCTCTTCCATATCCAACATGGCGGCCCTTCACTAGCCAGCACTCGGGATATTCACTTCCTGATCTATATAAATCTTCTTCACTAGATTCAACGTCTCACCATATTCATTAAGTATATTCCAGTCTCTTCCATTACGAAAACTACCCAGAATCAGGGTTTACGACATCCTTTGTCGTGTCGCCGCACCACTAGAACCCGTATTAGGCCTACATTTCCATACCCCATTAAGTTGGAGCCACACATTATTTCACCAAATTGTCGCCCGAATATCGGATTTTCCGGACCGAATGTCCCACGAATTACGCATCACACACTTTAATATCACTCCCGATTACGTATTGAAGCCATTAAGTCCGGTCTGGCTGACGATATCGTCCAATATCCGGAGGCATCCTGCCCACACTTGACTCTTGGTCTCTCCACGCATGACTGCCCTCACTTGACCCAGCTCTGCATCCCCACGCGACCGTAGCGATGGTTCTCTCTCCATCTCAAGAAAAATATGAACCAACAGCCACACATTAAGAATATTCACATTAGAAAGGTTATGGAATATAACCTTTCAGGAAAATACCCAATATTTTCCACAGTCATCCTGGGCACAGAGAATCACTAAACAACATATTCAAGCCAAAGTCATTATAATAATAATAATAATAATAATAATATTTTTATTTTGATGCAAGTTACAAGTATATATAGTTATTGGTAGTTATAATTATGAAGCTGTAATGCAAGGAGAGCCACTGGCATGCCATGGCATTAGGGGCAGCTTATTCTAAAGACTTATTCACTAAGTACTTAATACTAGAGAAATTGGTTGAGTTTATTCTAGTTGTATATTTTATTTCAAGTTACAATATGTTTATGCTATACTAGTAAAATAACAATACTAGAGAAGGAGGTGTTGATTCACCGGGAAATCTCCCGGCCCGGGTCTTTACCAGATGGCGACCCGGCTCCAGGTCCCTGGCGTGGGAGTAGCAGAGACCGAAGTCTCCCATGGGAGGGGGTACCCCTCAGTGGTGGGACCAACTGGTCCCAGGCCTAGCCATATTCGCCCACAAGCACGCACTAATAATGCTCTTTTCTGTCATGTCAGAGATCACAGTCATCCCATTGATTGGTCTTCTGCAAACTGTCTACCCTACGTCTAACTTTCATAGTCGCCCCTGTTGATCCTCCCTTATACACAACTTTCCCGTATGAATCGTTAGCCCTGCTTTGTCTCTGTGATGCTTTCCTCTCCATACATTGTTAAATGCTCTAAACTTCAGAACACGTGACAACCGTTCCTTCCTTTCTTATCTTCCTTCTTTTTCTCCTTAGGTTTCCTTTTCGTTCTTCTTCGCCTTGTATTTTCCTTCATTTCGCTTTCTTCCTCGCCACCTTGGGGCCTAGCCTCATTGGTTCTTCCTATGACTGTCTCTACTACCTTTACTACTACCTTTACACCACTACCTACCTACATTTCCACTCTCTGTACCTCCGTTGCCTGCCAATACCTCCTGTCTGTGTTAGTGTGACTTGTAAATGTCTAAGTCGACCGAAACGTCGTCTAAGCTCCTCTTATGGTTGTTCGTCACGTTGGCCTTTGTTATTCAGTAGGCAGTAGTTGCCAGGCCCTCTGGTCTGCCACCTTCCGTTCTTGGACAGCTTGGAGCCGCAGATGGTAGCAAGCTCAGCCTAGCACCCCTAGGGCTGGGCATGGTGAACGACCATACTTGAGAAATTTATTGAGTTTCTTTTAGTTATATATTTTATCTCAAATTAACAAAATGATACTATGCTTTTTTAAATTACAATATGATGATATTTAATTGCAACAAGTGTTAAGGAGGATGACAATATAAAACTGAGATTATCTTAAGTAAAATAACATTGGGTTTGAAAGTTTGTTACAGTATGAGTATTTAGTATAGGGTGAGTAGGTGATTTTTGAGAAGAGTCTTGAATTGATTTTCCGACAAGGTTAACTTAATATTTACTGGTAATGAATTCCAGATTCTAACTAACTCAGCAGAAGACAAGGATGGTTGTTGCTGTATCTTTGACATAGCACAGTTATTGCACTGAGAGGAAATAATATAGGCTTCTCTCTACAAGCTTCAATGGCATAATTATCATCAGTGGTATTATCAATAACAAGTGGTTCCTTACAAATACCAGCTTGAAGGATGTCGTTCCCTATCAACAAGTCCACTGACCTGATAGGAAATGCACCACTGGAAATACCTACTGAAATATAACCAGTATAATAGCTTGTTTCAATGTACACTTTGTGAAGAGGTACCTTTATAACAGCCCCTCCATAGGCTTCTAATAATACATCTATATTGGTGTATCATTAGTTAAAGGCAAGACATCTTCTCTTAACAAAGTAAGATAACTGCTGGTGTCTCGGAACGAAATTATCTCAGTTAGCTTAGATTCGTCAAGTCCTACTTTGCCTCTCGACAGGTAAGGACTCATTGCTGAATGAATCTTCTCATCAGATACTCGGTCTGATGCTAGTCATCTATTCTGAGTAACATTTGACATTCTTCTTCTCAGTATTAGACTTCTGTCTAGCTCCAGAGACAGATTCAGGAATTTCAGATTTCCTGGTGAAGATACAAGAAGTTGCAGCGTAGCAGGAGTGTTAGGCCGGCACTGATCAGCTGTCTTGGTTAACCAACTCCTAGGACAATTTTTAGTTACCTTGTTTCTCTGTTTTAGTATGTACAATTTTGTGAGAAATTTCGTAATTGTCAGCTAATGCTGCAGTCTCCAGAATATCTGAGGCAGTGTGATCAATCAGATATTCCTGTAGATCAGCAGACATACAGTTGTTGAATTCTTTGTGCAGCAGCAGCTGTACGAGGCTGTCATAAGTTTTGAACTGGGAGGCTCTACACCACCTCTTAAAAGCAAGTTTTTTTTACATGGGCAAACTCCACACAAGTTTGACCTTGTCGTCGTTGTAACGTACGAAATGCACGTTGATAACTTACAGGTAACAAATTATGTCTCAAGAATGGTTTCCTTGACTGTGTCATAGTTAAGCAGCAGTACAAGTTTGAGCTCTGCCAGTCAAAGCTGTGTGCAACAATGTAGCCCAATGCTTATGTGGCCAATTCATAGCACATGCTTGATTCTCGAACACTTCAAAATACATGTCCAGGTCTGTCTCAAAAAACTTAGGAACCATTGAGGCAGCTTTCTGCACGTTAAATGTATCCTCTGTTATACTAGGCTGATCAGATCTAATACTCTGTTGTCTCTGGAAACGAACAGTTTCTCTATGGAAGTCTTCCTTGTTCAATTTCCTCTGAGCCTCAATTTGTGCAGTCTGCAACAATATTAGGCATTCCATCCTCTCAAATTGAGCGTGAGAGATAGGAGCAATGGGCAATGGAGAAGTAGGTAAATGAACAGGTATATCTGGACGGACCTTAGGTAGGGCACCTAGTCCAGTCATCTCAATAGAGCCTAGATCTGGTCTAGTATAAGTGGACACTGGTGTAGCATAAACATTACTATTACGTATTAGGCTGCGTCATACTGCCAGCTACACTCTGTACTAATGTCTGAGTAAGACGAGAAGGGGTGAGAGAGAACGGAGTTCTACTAGACAAAGAAACTTCTGCCTGAGTTGCTCTCACTTCTACGTCATCAATTAGCGACATACTTCCTAATTGTGACTCTATGCTCTCTGTATCTGACTCTGAATCAGAACTCTCTGCATGATCAGGAAACAATATATCTTTAATTAATGCTCTGACAGTTTCTGCAGTGTAATTCCGGTTGTACGTCACACCCAGATACTTGGCTACCAGCCAACAAGTCTGAAACTTTAATGTACGTAACTGTAACTTCGACAAAGTCAGAGTATCAATTAACTTTTTCACCTTCACATCCATCACGAAAATAAGTAAAATATGAGAGAGTGATTATGGGAAGCTAGAATCCTAATTTAAGAATTTACTTTACAAGTTATACTAGTGTTGGTTGTCTTAGAGCCAGAGCTCATTAACAGTATTTCCAGGTACCTAAAGTCGGTACCTGACCAGCCAGGCTGTGGCTCGTACGTTGGACTGCGTGCGGCCAGCAGTAACAGCCTGGTTGATCAGGTTCTGGTCCAACATGAGGCCTGGTCGTGGACCGGGCCACGGGGGCGTTGACCCCTGGAATTCTCTCCAGGTATCTCCTTGGATCAAGACTCGGGCAGGTACATACATCCCCTATGATGTTGTACAAGACCAAACTCTTAGTCTTCAGATTAAGAAATTACTCAAAGTGTTTGACCATAGAATTACTAGTATGGCAAACTAGACAATTTCTCCAACACCTTGGATCAAGAACCTCCCAGACAGGCCCCCATTTGTTACAAAATGATGCGATATCTATCAGAAATAGACATCTCCAGGGAACACTAGAAAGGAATGCCCTTCTAGCATCCAGCCTGTTACTGGGTTTTGCAACAAAGTCAGTATCCTGGTCCAGTTATCTGACATACAATAGTAGGATCTCAACTGAGAGGGTACTAACCAAAGAAATATATTTAAAATGTTTATTAACAAAAAGTCTAAGGTAAATTAGGAGGTTAGCTCCTACACTTCTCTCATAAACAATATTATTGTGCTGAAGGCACATATATCTGGTTCTTATGTGCCATCTGGTACAATGACAGTAATTTACAATAATACTAGGATATATACAAATAAGTGTAGATGTGTATGTGAGTGCTCCAGGTAACTCGTTAAGACTCGACTCAACCAGTGACTGACTGGTCTTCTCATAAACTAGCTTCTCTACAAACTGACAATCAGAACAGCTTGATTGAACAGTAATATGACCCATTCACAGAACAGCAATATAACAAGCAACAGCAACACAGCGTCAGGAGAAGGAGATAGAAAAAAGACCTTAACTCGGGATCATCCGCTGATCCTCCAAAATAGTCACAAAACTCCCTTAATACTGAATCTAAGTTCAGCATAACCAGTATCCCCGACTGCAACGGTGTACAGTGCCTCAAAGAATTAGGTCAAGAGCTATAGCCAGAGACCTGAGTCATCTCAAAGTGTCAATGTGACACAACCCAGTAAAATGTCGAAATCACTAAGTCTAGGCTATCCTCTGTGAACAGAGTTACACAGAGTCTAGAGAAGCATGTTTCGTCTCACCACCGAACACATACTCTACCAGAGTCTAAATGACGAGAAAACAAGCAGAGACAAGAGTGAAGTGTTGTCTCCTCGAGAGTCAGCAGGGTAGAGAGAGCGAGTAAGGAGAAGCTGTCTCCAACTCATGTGGATGCCACCGACTGACTCGCAGCAACTAGAAGCCGGCAGTATAACAAGCGAAGTGTCGTGCGGTGTTTGCCAACTCCAGGGCAGCTCCTCAACACACTTGAGCACTGGAACACATAAGCAGTATAATGTGATCCTTTATTGACAACGTTTCGCCCATGCAGTGGGCTTTATCGAGTCACAGACAGATCTACCTGGAAAATGAGTAACATGAATATATATAGGATATAGTCAGGTGGAGAATGCTGGGTCAGGTGGAGAAAGCTGCATGTGACAGTCTAAATAGTGTGATAGTTTAAAACCTTGTGTGACTTAAAGGACCTGCAGTGTTCCATTCTTCAGTTCTATGTGGGATAGCGTTGAAGACGTTTCTTGGCAATAGCTGAACCTATTGCCAAGAAACTTCTTCAACGCTATCCCACCTAGAACTCAAGAATGGAACACTACAGGTCCTTTAAGTCACACAAGGTTTTAAACTATCACACTACTTTAACTGTCACATGCAGCTTTCTCCATCTGACTATATCCTATATATATTCATGTTACTCATTTTCCAGGTAGATCTGTCTGTGACTTGATAAAGCCCACTGCGTGGGCGAAACGTTGTCAATAAAGGATTACATTATACTGCTTATGTGTTTATTTTTCCATTGTGTCGGTATTTTGTACCATTTATTTCCACACTTGAGCACAATATGTAATGTTACATCCTACCTAATAAAATAGCTAAGTCAAATAATAATATAAAGCAAGATATTAACGATTTAGCTATTATCGAAAATATCAGCAATATAAAATTATAGAAAATGGAAATATATACATAAATACATATACAGTGGTCCCTCGGTTTTCGTGCATCTCCAAACTCGAACATTTATGTAAGTGTATTTAAGTAAGTGCTGTTGCAAGTGTATTTTTTGGGGTCTGAAATAGACTAACCTATGTGACATTATTTCTTAAGGAAGTAAATTCGTTCGGTAATGGCACTTGAGCAGCATTCTTGAACAAATGTTTGGCAAAAACCAAGGGACCACTGTATATAAATTGTGGCCCAATCTGGGGTCGCAATAGTCGGTTCAGAATAAAAAAATTAGTCCACTGCGTAGTGTGATATATAGTGTTTAAGGGGAGTGCGTGACGAGCTGGTCATTTCTGAGATGCATGAGAAGTAAGTAATGAAGTATCATCATGAAAGGGTCTTGGGCATTTAGATGTGGGACCAAATTGGTCCGTCGTTGGACAGGCGAGCAACCCGAAAATTGCCGCACCGTAGAGGGAGAAGCCCAGGGGTAGTAGGTTCACGTATTGGTCATCCATGGTTAGGTTACTACTTTCTTTCTTCTTTCTTTTTTTAAAGAAAGAAGAAAAAAATAAAAATAAAAAAGGGAGGAACATGGAGGAATAGCTCCTAGGAGAAATGAAAGGGGCATAAATCCCCCTCTGTGCCCAAGAGGACCTCAGCCCCACAAGTAGTGCAGATGCAGCATGGAACCCGTGCCATACCCTACCCTTCATGCCAGTAAACCAGCGAGAAACCTCAGTGGACAAAAGAGAGGGCAGCCAGACACCCGCCACAAAGCATACCTCCTTTGGCCACCAACCCCGGTATCCTAAAGGTGACCTCCAGAGATACAGCTGTCACTCAAAAGACACCCAAAGCCACATCCCCCGGGAGACTGGAGTGGGATCGGGACATCCATAAGAGATTCAGATTCCACGGCAAACTACACCACCGCCAAGAACCTCAATGGAATGGGATGGACCACAGTACCATTCCCCCTCCCTACGAACCAGAATGCCTGTGAAGAGAATCCCACAGGTTAAAAATGGGAAGGGAATAAGGGAGGAATGAGAAGAAATGAAAGGGAAAAAGGGAGGATGGGCTAGGGGGGGGATTGGGGGGTAATTAGGGGACAGGAGCTCTAGTGGGTAAATAGGTGTAGACAAGGACACACAAAAACCAATGTTACAAACTAGCAATTCCATGGTAGATAGTAAACAGGGGGATGCCCCGGGAAATACTGAAGATAAATTACCAGAAACTGGTGAAGGCTCCATTGTTAGCACTAGTGCCGAAGATAGAAACAAGTCAGGAATACATGCACCAATAGGGCATACAATGGAGGACACAGTCACAAAAAAACAGGGCAAACGGAAACCAGGCCTATTTGAATATTATGCACTTGGTACCGGCAGGCATGGAATATCTGGGAAATCAGAGGGGACATGCAATTATGATCACCCCAGAAAATGACGTGTACATATGAAAGCAGGAAAATGCAACCTCTCATCCTGTAAGCTTTTCCATCCTGAAATGTGCCACTCAACAGTTCAGGAAATACAGTGATATAACTTATATTGCCAGGCATACCACCTAAAGGGTACAAGACGACACAGAACATCCAGACCATGGCAAAACCTGGGTAGCCACAGCCACTCCAGAGAGAGAGGTTTTTTAGTGCCAGGAAGGAAAAAAAGCTGGCAGGAAATGAGATATTGTACACCAACTGCAATCATTTCTGGAGTGGAATCACGGTCAATGGCCTCCACTCCAACACATATTAGATATTAGTGCCAGGAAAAAAAGACCCCCCCTTCCCATACCACCAATCCAACGACATTCATCTTTGAAAATATTCAGGGTCTAAAGCCAGCAACAAACAACAAGATACCTTACATGCGTGGACTGCTTACAGAGTCAAATGCTATGTTTGCAGCTTTCACAGAAACTCACATAAGAGATCACTTGGACAATGAAATATGGATCCCGGGCTACAACCTATACAGATGTGACAGAGTGAACAGGTAAAAAGGGGAGGTTGGCCTGTATATCACAGAGTCACTTATATGTTCAGAACTACTAAATGCCTCAAATGATGTAGGTGAAGTATTAGCAATGAAGATCAAGAATCAAAACCTGGTCATTGTGGTTGTATACAAGCCTCAGGATGCAACGTCCCAACAATTCCAGGAACAGCTTCTGAAAATTCACCACTGTCTGGAAAATCTTCCAGCTCCTGCCCCCAACATCTTGCTCCTGTGGGATTTCAACCTAAAACACCTAAAATGGAGGAGCATTGCAAACAATGTGGTAGCAGAGATAACACCAGGAGGCAGCTCAGATGAAAACTCGCACACACATGAACTTTTAAATCTCTGCACCAAATTCACCTTAAACCAGCAAATAGTAGTTTAGTTTAGTTTGATATCTTTATTATGCACCCCATACCCATCCTGTGGGCGGTAGTCAAAAGATTACAGAGGTACATAATGGGTCCAGGGACTGGACCTCAAAGTTTGATAGCTGAGCAAGTTACAAAGGTAATGAACTCAGATGGTCACAATCATGACAAGTTACAAAGGTATTTGCAGATTACAGAGGTATATATAGGGTCCAGAGACTGGGCTCCAAAGTTTTGATAGCTGAACAAGGTACAATGGTAATTAATTCACTAGTTACAAGGTAATGAATCATGTAAGTAAATTTACTTACGTCTGTATGTACATGGTTGCACTCATGAACAAATTATAAAGCAATGAGCAATCTATTAGTCTACACCCAGCCACAACTGTAATGAGTTATTGGTGCAAATTTTAATTGTTGGGTCACACACACACACATATACACATACATATACACACACACATACACACACATACATGTATATATATACACACATACACACACACACACATATACATATACACATACATATATACACATACACAGCATACATGTATATATACACACAAATGTACCCCACACACGTGTCAATCTTTTTTACACTGAAGCAAGTCGGTATTTTCCTGAATGGTCTGTAATATACCACTGTGATAAAATACTTTGACATATCTTGAACATTTCTGAATGAGTTGTCTCTGAATTCATTAATTTTATCACTCAGTACATAATGACGCAGGGTGTGACGCACTCCAGTACATAATGACGCAGGGTGTGACAATAATCCAACTGGCAAAGTTTACATCTTGTTTGGTCTACATCTGGTGGTGGTGATTTAACCTGCCAAAGATACTTGTAACCCAGCCGGAGGCGGGCGGTAGTGACATCCAAGAGTCTGCTTATTTTGTTGGATGCACCATAGACATGTGGCTCCTCCTGCATGATAGAATGATGATAGATGGACTGACTGGTGTCAAACTCCTGAGTCTTAAGTCAATAAAATTCAGTTGAAGTTCTTTTCGTATTATTGTTCTCAAACTGCTAACTGACAAGCCAAGATTGTAATCTATCCCCTCTTTGAAAGCATAAAACGTAGCCAATTTATCAGTTCTATCATGCATCTGAAGACCAATGTGAGGAGCCTACAAAATTAGAGAATATGGTGGACCTCATCTTCACCAACAATGATGATCTGATAAGAAATGTCATCATATCAAAAACAATATACTCAGATCACAACATAATAGAGGTCCAGACATGCATGCGGGGAGCTCCAATTTGACAAAATGTGATCAGCCGCGAGGGAGCCTTCTCCAAATTCAACTTCAATAAAAAAAACATAAGTTGGGACCAAGTAAACCAAGTCCTAAATTATATAAACTTTGAAGATAGCCTAAGCATCACGGATCCTAACCTATGTCTAGAACAAATTAAATTCTGTGGCACTTGAGGTTTGCTCAAGGCAAATTCCCTTAACCCTTTGACTGTTTCGGTGTATATACAGTAGACCGTCATTTAGCATGAGATTATGTTACACGTTATGGGTATTGCAGGATTGAAGAATTGCGGCACATTATTATCTAACACGACGTAAGAATGATATTACACGGTTCACGGGAGTGGAAAATTTTTTGAACGCATGGTAGCCCGCGGTGGGTTAAACCATTGAGTCAGTGGGGGTCCTACTGAGGGTGGCTGAGCCACATCAAGTGCTTAATGCTGATGAGACAAGTGTTTTCTGGAAGAAAATGCCAACACGCAAGAGAAAAGTGCAGCAGGCTTCAAGACAGCAAAGGATCGCTTCACCTTGCTCCTTTGCGGTAATGCATCAGGTGATTTCAAGTGTAAGCCCAATCCTCATGCTTAGAGAAAAAGGGAATTTGTTTTTCCTTCCCGCAAACTGTAAGTTTATTTAGATACACGGGGTCAGGAGCCGAGTATCGATCCCTGCAACCACAATTAGGTAAGTACAGTTACATTGATTATCATACATAGCAGCATATGTGTAGAGAACCTAGGATAACCCAAAAAAAATATGACAAAGGAAATAAGTCACTGACTTTTTTGGGTTATCCTAGGTTCTCTACACATAAGCTGCTATGTATGATAATCTTCGTAACTGTATCTGTGTATACCAGAATAAACTTACTTACACTTTGTGGGAAGGAAAAACAAATAACCATTCAAACAAGCAGCCTTGTTGTTGTTCAGCGGGGGACACCACCGGCCATCCCCTGCAACCCTGGACCCCACCATCCCAGCATTCGTACGTATTTTATACGCGTCAAAAAAAGTCCTGTGAGAGAGTGAATTGTGTTTTGATCTTTAAATTAATATATCTTGTATCTGCCAAGCAATCACAGTGTTGCTCAAAGTGGCAAGAAAATGTATAAGCATTTAAGTCTTAGAATTAACGAAGAAAAAGATATTAGACAAGACATAACCCGTGGCTGTAATGAAGTGTTACTTTGTACACATAAAAGAGGTAAACATAAGTTTGTGTGACTGACTGACTTGAC
>WNWK01035207.1:0-19932 GCA_009830355.1 Cherax destructor | reverse complement strand
ATGGCATGCCAGTGGCTCTCCTTGCATTACAGTTTTATAATTGTTTTATAATTGTAACTACCAATAACATTGTACACTTGTAACATGCATTGAAATAAAAATTATTATTATTATTATTATTATTATTATTATTATTATTATTATTATTATTATTATTATTATTATTATTATTATTATTATATATATTATTATTATTATTATTATTATAGGTGGCCTGGTGGCTTGGTGGCTAAAGCTCGCTTCACGGCGAGGGCCTGGGTTCGATTCCCAGCCAGGGCAGAAACATTGGGCGTGTTTCTTTACACCTGTTGTCTATGTTCCCCATCAGTAAAATGGGTACCTGGGTGTTAGTCGACTGGTGTGAGTCGCATCCTAGGACACTGACCTAATCTGCCCGAAATCTCAGCATAACAAGGGACTTTCTATATAGTAGTATGTCACTGATGTCAGCTAGGCCTGTATATCATGTACATGTACTTGTAGTAAATAAAGATATTATTATTATAATGGATCGGGGAATACCTGTCAGGAAGACGGCAGCGAGTCATGGTACGTGGCAGGTGTCGAGTGAGCCGGTGACGAGTGGGGTTCCACAGGTGTCAGTCCTAGGACCGGTGCTGTTTCTGGTATTTGTGAACGACGTGACGGAAGGAATAGACTCCGAAGTGTCTCTGTTTGCAGATGATGTGAAGTTGATGAGAAGAATTCAATCGGACGAGGACCAGGCAGAACTACAAGGGATCTGGACAGGCTGCAGCCTGGTCAGCAATTGGCTCCTGGAGTTCAACCCCACCAAGTGCAAAGTCATGAAGATTGGGGAAGAGCAAAGAAGACCGTAGATGGAGTACAGTCTAGGGGGTCAGAGACTACAAACCTCAATCAAGGAAAAAGATCTTGGGGTGAGTATAACATCAGGCACATCTCCTGAGGCACACATCAACCAAATAACTGCTGCAGCATACGGGCGCCTAGCAAACCTAAGAACAGCATTCCGACATCTTAATAAAGAATCGTTCAGGACCCTGTACACTGTGTACGTTAGGCCCATACTAGAGCATGCAGCACCAGTTTGGAACCCACATCTAGCCAAGCACGTAAAGAAGCTGAAAAGTGCAAAGGTTTGAAACAAGACTATTCCCGAGCTAAGGGGTATGTCCTACGAGGAGAGGTTAAGGGAAATCGACCAGACGACACTGGAGGACAGGAGAGATAGGGGGGACATGATAACAACATATAAGATACTGAGAGGAATTGAAAAGGTGGACAGAGACAGAATGTTTCAGAGATGGGACACAGCAACAAGGGAACACAGTTGGAAGTTGAAGACTCAGATGAATCACAGGGATGTTAGGAAGTATTTCTTCAGTCACAGAGTGGTCTGGAAGTGGAATAGTTTGGGAAGCGATGTAGTGGAGGCAGGTTCCATACATAGCTTTAAGAAGAGGTATGATAAAGCTCATGGTGCAGGGAGAGTGACCCAGTAGCGGCCAGTGAAGAGGCGGGGCCAGGATCTATGACTCGACCCCTGCAACCACAACTAGGTGAGTACAGGCCATAGCTGACATCAATGACATACTACTATATAGAAAGCCCCTTGTTATGCTGAGCATTTCCCGCAAATTAGGTCCTTGTCCCAGGATGCGACCCACACCAGTCGACTAACTCCTAGGTACCCATTTTAATGATGGATGAACATAGACAACTGGTGTAAAGAAACATGCCCAATGTTCCTACCCTGGCTGGGGTATACTCATAGATAACAAGATAATTTCTCTTTAGTATACCATCAAAACTGATGATTTTTATTGGAAGATTGGAATAAGATTTTATTCGTTTATGCCCTAAATTACCATTTTTACTTTATAAATTTGTATCTCAGTGTCCACATGAAGACTTGTGAATGTCTCTTCTGATCTGCAATGCTACCAGTGATAGTTAACTGCATAACAAACTTATGCCGCAGTGTTGACTGTACCAGTCACAAGTACTGAGGGAGTGCTATACATTGCTGTGATACCTGCCTCACCTAGCACAGTGTTGACTGTGCCAGTCACAAGTACTGAGGGAGAGTGTTATACATTACTGTGATACCTGCCTCACCTAGCACAGTGTTGACTGTGCCAGTCACAAGTAATGAATATACCTGGAGAGAATTCCAGGGGTCAACGCCCCAGTGGCCCGGTCTGTGACCAGGCCTCACGTTGGATCAGAGCCTGATCAAACAGGCTGTTACTGCTGGCCGCACGCAGTCCAACGTACGAACCACAGTCTGGCTGGTCAGGTACCGACTTTAGGTGCCTGTCCAGTGCCTGTGAAGACAGCCAGGGGTTTTTTGGTAATCCCCCTGATGTATGCTGGGAGGCAGTTGAACAGTCTTGGGCCCGTGACGCTTATTGTGTTGTCTCTCAACGTGCTAGTGGCACCCCTGCTTTTCATTGGGTGGATGTTACATCGCCTGCCAAGTCTTTTGCTTTCATAGGGAGTGACTCTCGTGTGCAAGTTTGGTACTAATCTCTCGAGAATTTTCCACGTGTATATAATAATGTACGTATCTCTCCTGCCTGCGTTCTAGGGAGTACAGGTTTAGGAACTTCAAGCGTTCCCAGTAATTGAGGTGGTTTATCACAATTATGCGTGCCATGGAGGTTCTCTGCACATTTTCTAGGTCAGCAATTTCACCTGCCTTGAAAGGTGCAGTTAGTGTACAGCAATATTCCAGCCTAGATAGAACAAGCAACCTGAAAAGTGTCATCATGGGCTTGGCATCCCTGGTTTTGAAGGTTCTCATGTCATGTGGGTCTTGGGAGAACAAATACAGTTGTAATTAAACTCACAAATGGATGGAATTGTAGGTATATTGTATAGTGAGGAAGAAGGATAGCCCAGCTGTTCTGTTCAGTCCTATGCCTATACCGAGAATGAGGTAGATTCCTCTGATACTGCGGTCACATCGTGCGGGTCTCTGATGTCACAAGTAACAAGGGACCTCACATATAAAAGCTGGTCTTGCAACATATAGAATATTTGACAGCTCGGTTACACTATCTACCTGGAGAGTCTACCTGGAGAGAATTCCAGGGGTCAACGCCCCCGCGGCCCGGTCTGTGACCAGGCCTCTTGTTGGACCAGAGCCTGATCAACCAGGCTGTTACTGCTGGCCGCACGCAGTCCAACGTACGAACCACAGCCCGGCTGATCAGGTACCGACTTGAGGTGCCTGTCCAGCGCCTGCTTGAAGACAGCCAGGGGCTTGTTGGTAATCCCCCTGATGTATGCTGGGAGGCAGTTGAACAATCTTGGGCCCCTCACACTTATTGTGTTGTCCCTCAACGTGCTAGTGGCACCCCTGCTCTTCATTGGGGGAATGTTACATCGCCTGCCGAGTCTTTTGCTTTCGTACGGAGTGATTTTTTGTGTGCAAGTTTGGTACTAAGCCCTCGAGAATTTTCCATGTGTATATAATAATGTATCTCTCCCCTGCGTTCTAGAGAGTACAGGTTTAGGAACTTCAAGCGTTCCCAGTAGTTGAGGTGGTTTATCGCACTTATGCGTGCGGTGAAGGTTCTCTGCACATTTTCAAGGTCAGCAATTTCACCTGCCTTGAAAGGTGCAGTTAGTGTGCAACAATATTCCAGCCTAGATAGAACAAGCGATCTGTAAAGTGTCAACATGGGCTTGGCATCCCTGGTTTTGAAGGTTCTCATTATCCATCCTGTCATTTTTGAGCAGATGCAATTGTTACATTGTTATGGTCCTTGAAGGTGAGATCCTCTGACATGATCACTCCCAGGTCTTTGACATTAGTTTTTCGCTCTATTGTGTGGTTGGAATTAGTTTTGTACTCCGATGAGATTTTAATTTCTTCACGTTTTCCGTATCTGAGTAATTGAAATTTCTCATCATTGAACTTCATATTGTTTTCTGCAGCCCATTTAAAGATTTGGTTTATGTCTGCTTGGAGTCTTGCAGTGTCTTCAACGGTGGACACTGTCATACAGATTCGGGTGTCATCTGCAAAGGAAGACACAGCACTGTGGCTTATATCCCTGTCAATGTCTGATATGAGGATGAGGAATAGGATGGGAGCAAGTACTGTGCCTTGTGGAACAGAGCTTTCACAGTAGCTGCCTCAGACTTTACTCTGTTGACTACTACTCTTTGTGTTCTACGTGTTAGGAAATTATAAATCCATCTACCAACTTTTCCTGTTATTCCTTTATCACGCATTTTGTGTGCTATTACACCATGGTCACACTTGTCAAAGGCTTTTGCAAAATCTGTGTATATAACATCTGCATTCTGTTTATCTTCCAGAGCATCCAGGACCTTGTCGTAGTGGTCCAGTAGTTGGGACAGACAGGAGCGGCCTGCTCTAAACCCATGCTGTCCTGGGTTGTGCAATTGATGGGTATCAAGATGGGTGGCGATCTTGCTTCTTAGAACCCTTTCAAAGATTTTTATGATATGGGACGTTAGCGCAATTGGTCTGTAGTTCTTTGCTATTGCTTTACTGCCCCCTTTGTGGGCGGGGCTATGTCTGTTGTTTTTAGTAGCTGCGGGACGATCCCAGTGTCCATGCTCCCTCTCCATAGGATGTTAAAAGCATGTGATAGGGGCTTCTTGCAGTTCTTGATGAACACGGAGTTCCATGAGTCTGGGCCTGGAGCGGAGTGCATGGGCATGTCATTTATTGCCTTTTCAAAGTCATTTGGCGTAGTGATGATGTCAGAAAGGCATGCGTCTGTCAAGTTCTGTGGCACTCTCATGAAAAAATCATTTAGGTTTTCGATTTTCAGTCTGGTTAGTGGCTCGCTAAAGACTGAGTCATACTGGGATTTAAGTAACTCACTCATTTCCTTGCTGTCATCTGTGTAGGACCCATCCGGTTTAAGTAGGGGCCCAATACTGGTTGTTGTTCTCGACTTTGATTTTGCATAGGAAAAGAAATACTTAGGGTTTCTTTCAATTTCATTTATGGCTCTTAGTTCTTCCCGTGTCTCTTGTATGTCGTCTCGACATACAATACAACTCTATAGGCTGAACAGGCAGGTGATACTGGGGTGATTCTATACAAAGCAAACACATTTATAACTTAGAACTAATCAAGAAAATTATAACAGGATTGAATCGATTAAATAGATAGTAATAACTGATCTTACTATCACAGGTCTTAAGGTAATAGTTCTTAATATAATGGGTCCTAATGGAATGGTTCTTAATGTAATGGTTCTTAATGTAATAGTTCTTAATGTAATCGTTCTTAATGTAATCGTTCTTAATGTAATGGTTCTTAATGTAATGGTTCTTAATGTAATGGTTCTTAATGTAATGCATTACAAGTATATTACAATTTCAACTCATAAAATTGATCGATCGATCTGTAATCATGCACTCTACGGATTCTGAGGAAGAATAAATATAATTACAAGGAAGCAGTTTTAACAGAAAAGATAGACTCGGCGTGCACGGGTCATACTGTTAAAACTCAGAACTCGGAGGGAACATGAACACAAAAAAAAATATTTTCAGATACTGAACATCTGATAATAAAACACAGTCGATAAATTCTCTTAACTCAATCATCTAATTATACAACCTATTTACATTTAACCCCAATTCTGCTAGGGTAAGAGTTACATATGCAGAATGGTTATCATCTCTGGGTGGATCGAAATCTTTATCAATTGACAACTCATGCCTAGGTTGAGGAGCTTCTACATTGGTATTTACACAGGAAACTTGAGGGTTTCTCAATACTTGTCGTGTATGCAAGGAGTAACGACATTCAGGCTGTGGAAACTTTTTTAGTCACTAAAGTTCCACAGGGTAAGTGAGCCGTTAGGAGCCTTAAACATACCGTGGATTGGCCCTCGGAGTTTATAAACCCACACACCCAACCAAAACAAAACATACCCATCCAAGTTGACGAAGGTAACAAGTGTATACATTTTAATTGATAGATTTATTCACCTAGGAACACCTAGGCAAGTTTGTTCAGTTAGAAACTAATATTAGGATTATTAAGGCAACGTTAGATATTAATAATATAGTTCTAGCACCTTAATATAGGTAGTTACAAGCCCAAATAGACGAACCTTGGGATAGGTTAGCTAATGAGAATTGGCAGCCCACACTTGAATCTAGACAGTGTGGGACTCACAATGCTTGGCCAGCATTCTTACCAGACAAGACATCATCCGGAGAACACGTGCTGTGAACAAGCAGCATCCCCCACATGACCCAACATCTGTCCTGGGGCCCCGGAGGAGAAATCCCGAAGTACCACGGATATCTCTCTCCATCCAGACCCATTACAGTAAGACTAGGCTTTCTTTCTCTCAGTATCTGGCCAGTTTTCTGGGGGAAACGTTAGTGAGTTATCTGTGGGTCTTAAGCGGACGGACGCTTTTGTATTGGTATGTACCAGCATCGTCTCTTAAGTTCAAGTCTGGAAGCTAGTGTTACTTACTGCATATATTGCTTAAGGGATATCCTTAGAAACCAGGGAACTCTGAGGTGCAGGCAGGACACTAATTACCACTTCATTTGCAGATTAAGGTTCTCCACTGCACATGGTGTTAGGAGGGGGTTATAGATAAGGAAGACCAGGACACACATAGCCACTACTTCAAGTAAGTTGACCCCTTTCCAGTATTGTGTAGGCAGTGTGGAATTCCCCTTACTGCAGTTAGCTAGAAATTTGTCCCATAACCACTTGTAAGTCTGAGAGAAGTGTCTCAGAGTGTCGGTGTCAACAGTGCTTGCCCAGTGCAGCTTACAAGAAGGCAGTCCCAAAACAAGTTTCTAAATAGTCCTTCTACCCGAGATTTGGAATTGCTAGGTTAAGCAGACATTAGTCTTAATTAGCTAGGCCATAGTTAATGTACCAGTCATTATCGAAGCTAGGTTAAGTTATCACACCTAGGCCCAAAGACTTACTCAGGCTAGGTTAAGCTAACTAATCAGAAGTTTATTATTTACAGTAATCTACAGGCAACCAAGTAGGCTCGTTAGCTTGTGAGTTATTTATTTACAGTGATTACAAGTAAGGCACATAGGGAACTTGTATATTTAATTACTTACAGTGAATTGCAAGCAGCCACAGTTAGGGTAGGCCTCTGCAATATTTATAACAGTTATAACAGCTAGGTCAGACTTAACCTAGCTATCATTTACCTTGCAAGCTAGAGTTAGGCTAGTTGCACACTAATTTCAACAGTTATAAAGTTAGGCTAGGTGTTACCTTCCCCAGCTAACTACAATAATTGAACAATCTAGGCTCAGTTAAGCCAAAGCTAATTACACAACATTATTCATATACTGTTTATAAGTGAATTACTGAATTCATTTTGTGTTAACCAAGTGAATTATTTGCAAAGACTACATATTTTTACTGTGTGAATTTTATTGTATTTGATTCATTTAAATTGTGATTGCTAGCTTAAGCCCTGAACTATTTACTATTGTGTACAGGGAGTTGCTAGGTTAAGCTTTCATAATAACAATATACATTTTAGTTGGGTTTGAGGGCTAACAGTGTACATTCTTTCTGAGTCAAGTCAATATATATAAGTACTGTCGTTGAGCTTGTTGAGGGGCTTTGGGTCTCACTTGTTCTCACCTAATACCGTATTGTGCTGTGGGGTGGGCTAATTAAAGTACAAATTAGTGACCCGCTCTTAACTAAACCACAACAATGACGGGGGAGAATCAGAAAGTACCAAGTCCAGCTCTGATCCAGCTAAAGCGGTCTATGTATGCCCACAAGGGACGCCTAACCAAGGCATGTAGGGAGTGCCGTGCTGTCAGAGGAAACCCAGATGCAGATTGCGAGGATCTAGAAGGGTGTTTAGGGCTTTTAGAGGAAAGGCTAAAGGCTAAAGGCTAAAGGCAGAAGCCTATGAGGCAGAGTAGCCTGAAGATGTTGTCGAGACAGCTCGGGAGGAATGCGATGAGCAGAGGGCCGAATGTCTAGCAGAGAGGGGACTCTGTAAAAAGTTAAAGAAAACATTGAAGGCTAATACAGCAGGGCCAACAAAAAATAGTACAGGGCACACAAGCCACTACAGTCCTCCCAGAGTGCTACCCAGATTGCCTACATTAAATTTACCAATGTTTGATGGAACCTTGACAGAGTACATTGCCTTCTGGGATCAGTTTAAATCCCAGATAGATGACAGGGATGATTTGTCGGATGCAATCAAACTACAGTATTTACGTTCACAGCTCAAAGGTAAAGCCCTGGACTTGGTCCGGCATTATCAAAACACTGATATTAATTATCAACATGCCAAGGATCATCTGAAGGATGCGTTTGGCAACACAGAGGATATAAAAACTGATATATTTTATCGATTGACTGATCTAAAGGTTTGCCGTCATGGCCTTCAGATCGTAGAGAAGTTCCGCATCGAAGTCATGAGTTTGACAAATAGTCTCAAAGATTTACATGATTGGGGTGGATCGGAATGGATGGTCAGTCGCTTGATTCAGAGGAAGTTAGCTAACACTATAGCGCACGAGTTACACGTAATATACCGAACGAGCTGGTGTACAATACAACAAATTATTGAGGGGTTGGGAGAGCTCATTTCTCGCTTGAGTGTAGGGGAAAGATTGCCCAACAAGGTGAAATCGTTTGACCGCTCCGAAAACTCGGGAGATCAATTTAAAGCTCATAACACTAACCTTGGGGTGTACTATGGCAAAGAAGTGTCTAAGACAAGGACCTCTAAGCAGACCCTCAGAGACACTTGTACCAGAATATGCGTGTTCTGTGAAAGCGAACATACTAGCATGAGTTGCTCTCGGTATGCAACAATGAGCAGTAGGCGGCAGAGACTAAAGGAGTTGCAGCTATGCTTAAGGTGTTGTGGGGGACATGAGACAGAAGATTGTCAGTCACTTCTTTCAGAGTGCTATAACTGCCGGAAAGGTAAGCACCATACTGCACTATGTCCCAATAATTTAAGGGAACCCCAGGCTAGTAGGGACGTTTCTCCAGTAGAGATAGAAAGCGAGCCCGAGCCTGTAGTGGTAGGCAGCGTGATTAGTGTGGGCAAAGTCTCTAATCTGAGTGAGAAGCACAGAGGTGCTGCCCTACCTACAGTCATGGCAGGGGTTGTGAATGGGAACAGATCCGAAACAACCCGATTATTCTTTTACTTAGGGGCACAAGTGTCAATGATAACAGAGAAGTTGGTGGCTAAGTTAAAGTTGAAGGCCACCGACAAAGTTAATGTGACATTGTGAGGTGCTGTAAGTCAGGGCCCACCCAAGTCTTATGATGTTGTGGATGTCACTGTTAAATTGGGTGGACATCGCAGAAATATTACAGCTTTGGTAGTAAAGGCGTTACCCACAGCAATTACGACCAGAGGTCTTGCTGCAGCAACCAAGCGATTGAAAGACCTTGGTGTAAAGCTGGCAGACCTGGACATTACCACTGACAGTCAGAAATGTAGGTATACTGGTGGGAGCCAACTATCTAGATGACTTCTTGTCCATACGATTGACTGTTAAGGAAGGAATTGGTTTATACAGATCCCCAGTAGGATATATCATTGGTGGCAGAATTCCTAATGAATTCCCTGCAACGTCAGAGAGGGGGGAAGCTGACACCACGATAGCTGGGGGAGTAGTGATAATGAATATTAGTGTACATGATGAACTGCCAGGTAAGCCAAACCAAGTAGGAAGTGACGAACACTTAGCCACCTTGGGGAGACGCTTTTATGGGGTACCTAAAGAGGGAGATAGATTGTCGTTAAACCCAGGGAACCTCGTATCAGTGGGAAGAAGGGCTACCAGGGCATATGGGCCACTGGGTGGGAAAGTACAAAGCTGCTCAGACAAGGCTAGACGTGTGAAAGACAGTAAAGTTAAAGGGAAGGGTGTTAAGACCACCGGAACCCACAAGTTTACACCCCCAGCGGTCCACATGGCGGAAACTGGAAAGTCGGAGTTAGACCAGAGTCTGCTCGACGAGAGTGGCCAACGGCACTCGTGTCCAGGGCCCACTGTAAGGGCTCGTGGAAGGTGAACTTGATGTAGACTTATCATCTACCTTCGCCGGCGGGAGGATGTGGAAACTTTTTTAGTCACTAAAGTTCTACAGGGTAAGTGAGCCGTTAGGAGCCTTAAACATACCGTGGATCGGCCCTCGGAGTTTATAAACCCACACACCCAACCAAAACAAAACATACCCATCCAAGTTGATGAAGGTAACAAGTGTGTACATTTTAATTGATAGATTTATTCATCTAGGAACACCTAGGCAAGTTTGTACAGTTAGAAACTAATATTAGGATTACTAAGGCAACGTTAGATATTAATAATATAGTTCTAGCACCTTAATATAGGTAGTTACAAGCCCAAATAGACGAACCTTGGGATACCTGGAGTCTACCTGGAGAGAATTCCAGGGGTCAACGCCCCCGCGGCCCGGTCCGTGACCAGGCCTCCTGTTGGACCAGAGCCTGATCAACCAGGCAGTTACTGCTGGCCACACGCAGTCCAACGTACGAACCACAGCCTGGCTGGTCAGGTACCGACTTTAGGTGCCTGTCCAGTGCCTGCTTGAAGACAGCCAGGGGTTTGTTGGTAATCCCCCTGATGTATGCTGGGAGGCAGTTGAAAAATCTTGGGCCCCTCACACTTATTGTGTTGTCCCTCAACGTGCTAGTGGCACCCCTGCTCCTCATTGGGGGGATGTTACATCGCCTGCCGAGTCTTTTGCTTTCGTAGGGAGTGATTTTTGTGTGCAAGTTTGGTACTAAGCCCTCGAGAATTTTCCATGTGTATATAATAATGTATCTCTCCCGCCTGCATTCTAGAGAGTACAGGTTTAGGAACTTCAAGCGCTCCCAGTAGTTGAGATGCTTTATCGCACTTATGCGTGCAGTGAAGGTTCTCTGCACATTTTCAAGGTCAGCAATTTCACCTGCCTTGAAAGGTGCAGTTAGTGTGCAGCAATATTCCAGCCTAGATAGAACAAGCGATCTGTAAAGTGTCAACATGGGCTTAGCATCCCTGGTTTTGAAGGTTCTCATTATCCATCCTGTCATTTTTCGAGCAGATGCAATTGCTACTTTGTTATGGTCCTTGAAGGTGAGATCCTCTGACATGATCACTCCCAGGTCTTTGACATTAGTTTTTCGCTCTATTGTGTGGTTGGAATTAGTTTTGTACTCCGATGAGATTTTAATTACTTCACGTTTTCCGTATCTGAGTAATTGAAATTTCTCATCATTGAACTTCATATTGTTTTCTGCAGCCCATTTAAAGATAGGATAGGTTAGTTAACGAGAATTGGCAGCCCACACTTGAATCTAGACAGTGTGGGACTCACAATGCTTGACCAGCATTCTTACCAGACAAGACATCATCCGGAAAACACGTGCTGTGAACAAGCAGCATCCCCCACGTGACCCAACATCTGTCCTGGGGCCCGGAGGAGAAATCCCAAAGTACCACGGATATCTCTCTCCATCCAGACCCATTACAGTAAGACTAGGCTTTCTTTCTCTCAGTATCTAGCCAGTTTTCTGGGGAAACATTAGCGAGTTATCTGTGGGTCTTAAGCAGACGGACGCCTTTGTATTGGTATGTACCAGCGTCGTCTCTTAAGTTCAAGTCTGGAAGCTAGTGTTACTTACTGCATATATTGCTTAAGGGATATCCTTAGAAGCCAGGGAACTCTGAAGTGCAGGCAGGACACTAATTACCACTTCATTTGCAGATTAAGGTTCTCCACTGCACATGGTGTTAGGAGGGGGTTATAGATAAGGAAGACCAGGACACACATAGCCACTACTTCAAGTAAGTTGACCCCTTTCCAGTATTGTGTAGGCAGTGTGGAATTCCCTTTACTGCAGTTAGCTATAAATTTGTCCCATAGCCACTTATAAGTCTGAGAGAAGTGTCTCAGAGTGTCGGTGTCAACAGTGCTTGTCCAGTGCAGCTTACAAGAAGGCAGTCCCAAAACAAGTTTCTAAACAAGCTGTTTCTCTGGCTCACTATTGGAAGTCGAAGGTACAGGGTCAGACGGATTATCATTATCAGTCACAACAGTCTGGTTGTCAGGGACTTCATCTTCGTCACATACTAACTTCATATGGTCGAAATGCGACTCTTTACATAGACCAGTACTTAATTCTCTAACTTTATACTTATTACAGTTTATATGTTCGACTACTAGATATGGACCAACAAACTTTTGGTCGATCTTTGGCATTGCAGAAGTCTTATTAAAATTAGTGAGCATCACTCTCGAACCTACTTTAATTTTAGTTGGCTTTGCTCGAGTATTAGTTACTCTAGTAAATTCTGCTGTTGATTTATGAAGTGTTTCACGGATTCTTCTGAAAACACTCTGAGCTAAGCTGGTACGAGTTGCTAAGAAATCATCAGGATTATAAGACAGTTTCAGATTAGAATATAGCAGCTCATAAGGCAAATTCTTATCAACACCATACAATGCATAATGTGGCATGTCACCTATTGAAGCATTATAGGCAGAATTTATTGCATACTGTAAATCAGATATAACTTCATCCCAGGTTTCACTATTGGGATTGACAGTGGCTCTCAAGACATCAAGTACTTTTTTATTAGTTCTTTCTGCTAAACCATTACTGGCAGGATGGTGGGGAACAATGGTTAATTTAGTAATCTTATACAAAGCTCATAGGTTTTCTAAGATCTCATTACAAAACTCACCTCCATTATCAGACACTAAGGACTTAGGAGTGGTATGTCTACAGATTATACGTCTGTAAGGGCGGCAACAGAGGCAGAGTACAACCCCATTTGCCCATGATGCTTGGGAGAAATGTCCACCAAATTTAACAGCAACGTCTACGACCTGGTAAGACCTGAGTGTGCAATCCAGGATAGCAACCTCCCATCCACCGAGCCAACTCGACGGACAAAAGAGAGGGCGGCCGGACACCCGCCACAAAGCATACCTTCTTCGCCCACCACCCCTGGAATCCGAAAGGTTGCTTCAAGAGATACACCCGTCGCCCAAAAGACACCCAAAGCCACCCCCAGGAGACCGGAGAGGGATCGGGACATCCCTAGGAGATCCAGATTCCACGGCAAACTACACCACCACCAAGAACCTCAATGGAATGGGATGGACCCTTTCCCCTACCCAGGAACCAGAATGTCTGTGGAAGAGAATCTCACAGGGTAAAAATGGGAAGGGATGAGGAGGAGGATAGGGAAAAAGGAGGATGGGGAAGATGGGAAAGGGAAGGGAGGATTGGGGGGTAATTAGGTTCGGTCTGAGGAAGAAGACCAAGAGCTCCAATTCCTCAGATCGATAGCCTCTTTACCTGGACAAGGAGCCCCCCTTAAAGAGGTATCTCTCGCAAGAACAGGGCACAGAACACAAAATAAAAACATACATATATACACATATGGACATAGAAAAAAACTTCCTACAAAGAGGGAAGAAAAAAAGGTGTGCTTTGTGGTCTAAGGCAGTGAGCGTCAATGGGCATCACTGCACGCCTTCCTGCATCTGGACAGATACTGCAACACAGGAGACATCGCTGCGGCTGAGCTGTGACGTAATAGGGTACGGTCTCCTCTGGAGCGGTGAAGCTATCATAGTAATCACTGCAGGGTTCACTGAACCTGGGGCACAACCTGCTGGTGCCCTCGAGTGAGGCATTGTCAGTAGTCGCGACAGGGCAGGACTTCTTCTGGCAAGCAACTCAGGAGGACATTTCTCGACTAGTACTGTTGCTGGGGCTGTCACTGCTGGCGAGTGTGGAGTGAGTCATTGCAGAGATGACTCGGCAAAACATCTGGAGGTCGTAACAACATACACCTTACTGCAGTGAGTGGGCTAGCAGTCAAAGTGACATCAACTTTGTGCAGGCTGCTCACTGAAGCTGTGACACGAGGCTGAGAGTCGCCTGCTGACAGGCTTAACTGCAGCTTGACGAGTGACATTCTCTCGACAGTTGAGGTTACAGCAGAGGATGGTCTAAGCATCCTCAGACTGGTCATCTACATATAACTGTTGACGGTCTAGGAGGTGAAGTGAAAATGAGTCTTAATGGGAGAATCGTTGCGGGTACGATTCAGCAGGGCATTACGAGCGGCGAACATAAGAACTTTCTGTACAAGGGGCTCGGACGCTCGTAACTGATGCCTGAATTGACTGATGTCAGCTGTCAAGCACGCGGGTCACACTGGGTGACAAGTAACACAGGTGCTACACAGTGGTCTGGGTGAACATACTATGCACAAGACCACACAGGACACACAGAACTTCACTCACATGCTGCACATGCAGTACAACAAGGCTTACTAACAAATGATGCTTTTCTGTGCAAAAATCAACACTGCAACTCCATTGAAGACTGCAAAACTCCAAGCAAACATCAACCAAATCTTCAAATGGGCCACTCAAAACATAATGAAGTTCAACGAGGAGAAATTTCAACTACTCAGATATGGAAAACTTGAGGAAATAAAAAATGTATCAAGGTATATGACAAATTCTAACCATACAATAGAGCGAAAAAGAAATGTGAAGGACTTCGGAGTGATAATGTCAGAGGATCTCGCCTTTAAAGACCACAACAATGTATCTACCTCATCAGCTAGGAAAATGATATAATGGATAATTAGAACCTTCAAAACTAGGGATGCCAAGCTCATGATGACACTCTTCAAATCACTTGTTCTCTCTAGGCTGGAATGCTGCTGTACACTAACAGCCCCCTTCAAGACTAGCGACATTGCAAACCTGGAGAGTGTACAAAGAATTTTCACAGCACACATAAGTACAATAAAGCACCTAAATTACTGGGAACGGTTGAAGGTCCTTGATCTGTATTCCCTGGAATGCAGGCGAGAGATGCAACATTCTCCTGATGAAAAGCAGGGGTGCCACGAGTACACTTAGAGGCAAC
This sequence comes from Cherax destructor, assembly GCA_009830355.1. NCBI lineage: Eukaryota > Metazoa > Arthropoda > Malacostraca > Decapoda > Parastacidae > Cherax > Cherax destructor. The sequence continues at coordinate 4,999 of WNWK01035207.1, read as the reverse complement.
ACAATAAGTGTCCAGGGCCCAAGACTGTTCAACTGCCTCCCAGCATACATTAGGGGGATTACCAATAGACCCCTGGCTATCTTCAAGAAGGCACTGGACAGGCACCTAAAATCAGTACCCGACCGACTGGGCTGTGGTCCGTATGTCAGTTTGAGTGCGGCCGACAGTAGCAGCCTGGTTGATCAGACTATGATCCATAATGAGGCCTGGTCTCAGACCTGGTCACAGGGGCGTTAACCCCCAAAACCCTCTCCAGGTAAACTCCAGGTAAGCCATACACAGACATGTGAGAACACTGGCAGAGATGAATCAATTAACATGTCTTATTTACCATATGCATACTTGTGTAGCATATGTGTGTAATACCAGCTATAATTATATTTAAGATCCCTAGCATAGCTACGTGTGACGTCATCTCTGACGTCACACGTCGCGCATGTTGGACGCTTCCCCAAGCGCCCACAGTCAGTCATCCTCAAGGTAGGCCTAGGCAATACAGGTAACTGGGTATATCTCTCCAGTGACATCACGAGATGACATCAGGCAACATCATGGGGTGACATCGCGAGTGATGTCAGGCAGATGTCTAGGGTGACGTCAGTGGAGTTGGGCAGCATCGTGGGTAACGTCATAAGCATGATGACGTCATGGGTTGATACGGCAGCAGGCCCCAGCATGTGGCTTGGGACAGATGGCTTAGTAACCCACATGGCTTGTACACACTCCACGTGGCTTCGAGTGACCTTGGACACTCGGATACACAGCTCTGGCAAGAATTCACAAGGAAATTCACAGAAAACACGGCAGAGAGGGTGAGACGGTGAGTGGTGTGAGGTGAGTGGCGAGCATGAATGCCTGGGTGAGAGACAGGTGAGGAGCCCGGCCGCTCCTCCCTACCCACAAACTTGGGGAGAAACGCTCACACTGTACGCAGAAATCACCACAAACTCACCTCTGACTTATTAAAATGGCAGTACTGAGCTGAACAACAACAGCAGAACATACTGGTAAGGCTGAGCACATGACTTTAACAATGTGGGACGCTGTGGCGTGGAGTCACAGAGGGACACCACTATATTTCTCGAAGAAATTCGACAAATTTCGGCCTGGATCCTGATTGTACCTGTGTCTGGATGCTGAGACTTGCAGACACGACATCAGGATAACTCATTGAGAGACGGATGCTTCTTGTGTAGGCTGATGAAGTGAAGATGAATTCATTCCTCTTCCGTCCCTCACTGGGCAACACATCTGCTGCAACCGCCGCTGTCCACCAATGTTTACAAGTGTTTGTTGCGTCATTCTGCTGCAAGGCAGGGTAGCAATGATAAGTCTTCGGAGACTTCTTTCTTTATTTGCAATAACGTAAGGGTACACAGGCAGTGTGTTTGTGCCCATGGCCTGGGAGGGCCATGCTCCTGTGAGGGAGATGCAGGTCTGGGCAGACTGAAGTGGGTATGGGCCTATAGGTGGCAGCACGAGCATGGCACGAAATATGAACTCAGCTGGCAGACAGCATAGGCTGTCTATGCAGACAGTACAGGCTGTCTGCAATTTGACTCCGTGAGCAGTCCCTTGATGTAAGGATTTTTGTTTTTTGACAGCTTTAGACCCTGTATGTTTGCAAAGACAAATGTCGTTATATTAGTGGAATTTAGGTTTTTTTTATTTGCTGGCTCTAATGTCTGTTGTTCTGGAGTCGAGGCCAATGTCCGTGCCTCTGCTCCTGAAGTGTTTTCAGTTGGTATAGGATTAATATTATTCCTTGCCAGTCTTCTTTCCCTCCTTCCCATAGTCTGGCTGGTCTGTGTCTTCTTGTTCCCTTTAGATAATGTGCCTGGCAGTATGCGTTGTAGAATTTTCTTTCATGGATTGATGAGTGACACATTTCTTTGTGAAATAAGTTACAGGAAGGGAAGTTGCACTCTCCTGTTGTCATGTGGGTGCTGCATTACAATATTGCTTAACAAGTCTCTAGAAGCCAAAACATTCCCTAACATACTGAAGGTACTATGTGTTGTCTCATTCCATAAAGGTGGAGGAACAACACACATCATCAACTAGAGAATAATTTCCAACTTGCCATTATAAAAAAACAAATAATACTCTTAATTTTTGCTAATTTGGCTTCATACCTGATTATTATTATAATCAAAAGGAAACACTAATCCTACCAGGGACATATAGCACTGCAGTGTAGGTATTGAAGCAGGATCTAAGGATAAATAAGGGTGGAGATGACAATAAAGGTAAAGTTAGGAGGGGGTGTGAGGAGTGCTTAAGGAAAGATTATCAAAGTTTGTGTAATAAATCAGTTGCTGTCAAAAAGTCGAAGAGGGAGTCTGTGTCAAAGGTGTGTCCATCAGCAATGAGGGAAAATAAAGTACAGTGGACCCCCGGATTTCGTCAATAATTCATTCCAGAATGCTGTTCAAGTGCCATTACCGTATGAATTGGTTCCCATAAGGAATAATGTAAATTAGATTAGTCCATTTAGACCCCCCAAAATACACTTTCAAAAGCACTTACAAAAATACACTTACATAATTGTTCGAGTTGGGAGCTGTACGAAATCCGGGGGTCAACTGTACAATGGTACCCCAAGTTTCGTACAGCTCCCAACTTTAACAATTATGTAAGTGTATTATTGTAAGTGCTTTTGTAAGTGTATTTGTGGGGGTCTGAATTGGACTAATCTAATTTACATTATTCCTTATGGGAACAAATTCGTTCGGTAATGGTACTCGAACAGCCTTCTGGAACGAATTTTGTACGAAACTCTGGGTACCGTTGTAAGGGTGTTAGAGTGGTGATGATGTCGGAGGAAAATTCTGCATGCTCATTGATAGACAGGACAGTCCAATAGAATATGGGAAATTGAAACAGGAACTAGACAATTCTCGCAAAGTGGAACAGGACGCCTCTCCGTGAGATACCCACGAGTTAGAGGAGTGTGTCCGATGTGAAGATGAGAGTGTCTCCCAACCTCGGTATCGATGACAAGGCCAGAAACCAAAACTTGGTTTGATAGAATGTAATTTGTTATGAGTCATATCAGCCCAACGTTGTTGTCAACAGTTGCATAGGTGGGTAGAGATTACAGCAAAATAGTCAGAGAATGGAATACCTCTATATGAAACTGGTAGGTCATGTACTGCAGATCGCGCAGCAGAGTCTGCCTTCTCATTGCCCTTCATTCATTCAGAGACTCACAGGTAAGGACCCTCCAGGGGCGAGGGGGAAGCGGGGACAGACGAAGAATAGCTGGTGAGAGGAAGGTCTCCAGTCGAAGAGAAAGAGTCAGGACTAAACCCAACCGTTTGTGGGGTAAACCTCAGTAATCTCATTGCCCTGTATATGTATATTTATATATATATAGTTTATTGGGACATGATACAAAGAATTACAATGGGTTATGAGATTACATGAGGTGTACATGCCAAAAGCCCTTAATATGCAGAGCATTGTGGGCAGACTTAACATTAACTTAAAATTAAATGGTAAGAATTATAGTAAACAGTTTACAATATAAGTATAGTTGAGTATTTAAGCTTTGAAATTTGAACATAGATTGAATATGACATTTTTGAAACATAATAGTTTTATAATTTTGAATCATTTACAGTTTTATATGTCTACATAATAAAATTATTAAATCAGATTAAACAAATTAAATTAATAATTTGTGTTGCAATAACAGTTTATATGGTCATTAGATGAGTTACAAGGAGCACAAGGGTACATGAGGATCGATTTCTTAATATTAGGTGGTATTAATTATAACAGGTTTATGCATTATAAGATATAACATGGCATATACATTATGAGGTATAAGTTTCAACATTTGTACTAGGTTATGTTTGATAAATTATTTTTTTTTGAGCAATTATATAAGGGGTTTTGAGGCTAGGGGAGTAACACAGTGAATAATGTTATTTTGAGGCAGTGTAAAGTTATTTAATAACTTCGTAGTAATGTAAAGTAGTGGGTATTTAGTTTTGGGCGAGTAGGTGGTTTTTTAGCAGAGTTTTGAATTGATGTACAGATCGGGTTTCTTTCGTAATCATAGGTAATAAATTCCAAATTTTTGGGCCTTTGATGTTAGTTAGTTTGATATCTTTATTATACACCCCATACCCATCCTGTGGGCGGTAGTTAAAAGATTACAGAGGTACATAATGGGTCCAGGGACTGGACCCCAAAGTTTTGATAGCTGAGCAAGTTACAAAGATAATGAATTCACAAGTTACAAAGGTAAGGAACTCACAAGTTACAAAGGTAATGAACTCACAAGTTACAAAGATAATGAATTCACAAGTTACAAAGGTAAGGAACTCACAAGTTACAAAGGTAATGTACTCACAAGTTACAAAGGTAATGAACTCACAAGTTACAAAGGTAATGAATTCACAAGTTACAAAGGTAATGAACTCACAAGTTACAAAGGTAATGAACTCAAAAAAGTTACAAAGGTAATGAACTCACAAGCTTTCAAAGGTAATGAACTCACAAGTTACAAAGGTAATGGGAAACAAGTAAGGGAAAATTACTCACGTTTATACATGGTTTAAAATCATGAAAAATTATAAAGTAAAGAAAAAAAAACAATTCACTAGTCTACACCCGGTCACAACTGTAATGAGTTCTTGGTGCAAATTTTAATTGTTGGGTTCACACACACATACATGCACACATACATATACACACACACACATACATACACACAGGATAGATGGGAGAGACACACACTGGGGTTCAGTCAAAGCAGTCACGCGCTTTTGAGCTCCGCAAATTGGGTGGTATTGGGTGGTCCTAGGGGAAATCCGAGTGCAACAAACAGGCGTGGGCATAGGCTAAAGTGTCATACTTCATTTAAAACCAAAAGCAGGTGAATACGAGTGATCGCAGAGGGAAACACACAGTAAATAGTGAAAGAGCGGTGAGGGAACCGGTGATAGGCCTAACAGCGGTTGTCACACAGCAGGAAGTGGGGAATATA
>WNWK01035206.1:0-19933 GCA_009830355.1 Cherax destructor | reverse complement strand
AGATATGGAAAAGGCCAACGTAGTCCCCATCTTTAAAAAAAGAGACAGAAAAGAGGCACTAAACTACAGATCGGTGTCACTTACATGTATACTGTGCAAAGTCTTGGAGAAAATCATCAGGAAAAGAATGGTGGAGCATCTGGAGCAGAACAGGATAATCAACGCCAGACAGCATGGATTCAGGGAAAGCAAATCCAATGTAACAAACCTCGTGGAGTTCTATGATAAAGTAACAGAGGTAAGGCAAGAGAGAGAAGGGGGGGTTGATTGCATTTTCCTGGACTGCAGGAAGGCCTTTGACACAATTCCTCACATGGGATTAGTAAAGAAGTTGGAAGACCAAGCGTGTATAACAGGAAGGGCACTGGAATGGATCAGGGAATACCTCACAAGTAGACAACAACGGGTCATGGTGCGAGATGAGGTATCACAGTGGGCGCCTGTGACGAGTGGTGTACCGCAGGGGTCAGTGCTAGGACCAGTGCTATTCTTGGTATATGTGAATGACATGACAGACGGGATAGACTCAGAAGTGTCTCTTTTCGCAGATGATGTGAAATTAATGAGGAGAATCACATCGGATGAAGACCAAGCAGGACTTCAAAGAGACCTGGACAAGCTTGACATCTGGTGTAGCAACTGGCTTCTCGAATTTAATCCCACCAAATGCAAAGTCATGAAGATCGGAGAAGGGCAAAGAAGACCGTTGACAGAGTACAGGCTAGGTGGACAAAGGCTACAAACCTCATCAAAGGAGAAAGACCTTGGGGTGAGTATAACGCCAAGCACGTCTCCGGAAACACACATCAACCAAATAACCGCGGCAGCATATGGGCGACTGGCAAACCTAAGATTAGCGTTCCGTTACCTTAACAAGGAATCGTTCAAGACACTGTATACCGTGTACGTCAGGCCTATACTAGAGTATGCAGCACCAGTCTGGAACCCACACCTGGTCAAGCATGTCAAGAAATTAGAGAAAGTGCAAAGGTTTGCGACAAGGCTAGTTCCACAACTCAGGGGACTGCCCTATGAAGAAAGGTTGAGGGAAATAGGACTAACAACACTGGAGGACAGAAGGGTTAGAGGAGACATGATAACGACATACAAAATACTGCGGGGAATCGACAAGGTAGATAGTGACAAGATGTTCCAGAGAGGGAACACAGAAACAAGGGGACACAACTGGAAGCTGAAGACTCAGATGAGTCAAAGGGATGTTAGGAAACAATTCTTCAGCCATAGAGTAGTTAGGAAGTGGAATAGTCTAGTGAACGATATAGTGGAGGCGGGAACCATACATAGTTTTAAGACAAGGTATGATAAAGCTCATGGAGCAGGGAGAGCAGAGACCCAGTAGCGGACAGCGAAGAGGCGGGGCCAGGAGCTGAGTCTCAACCCCTGCAACCACAATTAGGTGAGCACAATTAGGTGAGTACACATTATCACACACACACACACACACACACACACACACACACACACACACACACACAAAGAAGACCGCAGACGGAGTATAGTCTAGATGGCCAGAGACTATAAACCTCAGTAGAGGAAAGGGATCTGGGGGTGAGTATAACACCGGGCACATACACCAAATAACTGCTGCAGCATACGGGCGCCTAGCAAACCTAAGAACAGCATTCCGACATCTCAATAAGGAGTCCTTCAGGACCCTGTACACCGTGTGCGCTAGGCCTGTATTGGAGTATGCAGCACCAGTTTGGAACCCGCACCTAGGTTTGCAACAAGACTAGTCCTAAGGGGCAAGCCCTACCAGGAGAGTTTAAGGGAAATCAACCTGACGACGCTGGAGGACAGGAGAGATAGGGGGGATATGATAACGACATATAAAATACTGAAAGGAATTGACAAGGTGGACAGAGACAGGATGTTCTAGAGATGGGACACAGCAACAAGGGATCACGGTTGGAACTTGAAGACTCAGATGAATCGCAGGGATGTTAGGAAGTATTTCTTCAGTCACAGAGTTGTCAGAAAGTGGAATAGTCTGGGAAGTGATGTAGTGGAGGCAGGATCCATCCATAGCTTTAAGAATAGGTATGATAAAGCTCATGGAGAAGGAAGAGTGACCCAGTAGCGACCAGTGAAGAGGCGGTGCCACGAGCTATGACTAGACCCCTGCAACCACAACTAGGTGAGTACACACAGGAGCTATGACTATGACTCAGGGCCAGGAGCTATGAATCGTCCCCTGCAACCACAACTAGGTGAGTACACACACACACACACACAATAGGAGAAGATGACATGACCCAGCTGGCAAATTTTCTGAGAATAGGGGGGTTTGCAAGAGGAAGAATCCGGCCAGTCAAAGTAATTTTCAAAGCAGAATTGACTCAAAACAGGATCCTGCAGGAGAAAGCAAGACTAAGGGATATGTCAGAGTACCGAAGGGTGTATCTCGACCGCGACAGAACACGGGAAGAAATACAGAAACTGAAAGAGAGGGTACAGAGACAAAAGGAGGAAAGAGAGATGGACAGGAGAACTCAGACTCAGGAGGAAGCTCTAATACAACCACCTTCAGATGTTCCCCAACCTGGACAACCTCAATGCAACCAAACAATCTAACCCAAATCACACATGCCATACCCAATGATTCTACCCACCTCATTACAAACTCCACCTTCACACCAACCACCCATAGTTCCCCATCAGGTCTCCCACTTTCCCAACCCCAACGTACCCCCCAGACTACGGTTTTATAAAAGAAGCTGAAGGTTTGGTATACAAATGCAGATGGTATAACAAATAAATGTGAGGAGTGGCATGAAAGAATAAAGGAGACATCCCCAGACATAATAGCACTCACAGAAACGAAACTCACCAGGATGATAACAGATGCAATCTTTCCACCCGGATATCAAATCCTCAGGAAAGATAGAGAGAGCAGAGGGGGAGGGGGAGTTGCACTGCTCATTAAGAACAGGTGGGGATTTGAGGAAGTGGAAGGAATGGATGGAATGGGTGAAAGGGACTACATAGTAGGAACAATTCAGTCTGAGGGCCATAAGGTGGTAATTGCTGTAATGTACAACCCGCCACAGAACTGCAGGAGACCAATAGAAGAATATGACGAGAGCAACAGAGCAATGATAGACACACTAGCCGAGGTAGCCAGAAGAGCCCTCATGGGGAGAGCAAAGTTACTAGTTATGGGTGATTTCAATCACAAAGAGATTGATTGGGAAAACCTGGAGCTCCATGGGGGTCCTGAATCTTGGAGAGCCAAGATGATGGATGTGGTACTGGAAAACCTCATGCATCAACATGTTAGAGACACTACCAGAGAGAGAGGTGGGGATGATCCAGCAAGACTGGACCTAGTATTCACCTTGAGTAGTTCGGACATCGAGGATATCACGTATGAAAGGCCCCTTGGAGCTAGTGATCATTTGGTTCTGTGTTTTGATTATATAGTTGAGCTACAAGTGGAGAGGGGAGCAGGAATAGGAAGGGAGAAACGAAACTACAAAAGGGGGGACTACACAGGCATGAGGAACTTCCTACAAGACGTTCAGTGGGAGAGAGAATTGGCAGGAAAACCAGTAAAAGAAATTTGGGAATATGTGACAACCAAATGCAAAGAGGCAGAGGAGAGGTTTGTCCCCAAGGGAAACAGAAGTAATGGGCAGACCAGAACGAGTCCTTGGTTCACCCAGAGGTGTAGGGAGGCAAAAACTAAGTGTAATAGAGAATGGAAAAAGTACAGAAGACAAAGGACCCAGGAAAATAAAGAGATTAGCCCAAGAGCCAGAAACGAATATGCACAGGTAAGAAGGGAGGCTCAGCGACAATATGAAAATGATATAGCATCAAAAGTCAAGTCTGACCCGAAGCTGTTGTATAGCCACATCAGGAGGAAAACAACAGACAAGGACCAGGTAATCAGGCTGAGAAAGGAAGGTGGGGAGTTCACAAGAAACGACCAAGAGGTATGTGAGGAGCTCAACATGAGATTTAAAGAAGTATTTACACAGGAGACAGGAAGGACTCCAGGAATTCAGAATAGGGATGAAATACACACAACCGAGGAGGAGGTGAATAAGCTGCTATGTGAACTCGATACCTCAAAAGCGGTGGGACCGGACAACATTTCTCCATGGGTCCTTAGAGAGGGAGCGGAGATGTTGTGTGTGCCACTAACACAAATCTTCAACACATCCATTGAAACTGGGCAACTACCTGAGGGGTGGAAGATGGCAAATGTAGTCCCAATTTTTAAGAAAGGAGACAGACACGAGGCATTAAACTACAGACCTGTGTCACTGACGTGTATAGTATGCAAAGTCATGGAGAAGATCATCAGGAGGAGAGTGGTGGAGCACCTAGAAAGACACAAGCTTATAAACGACAACCAGCACGGTTTCAGGGAAGGAAAATCCTGTGTCACAAACCTACTGGAGTTTTATGACAAGGTAACAGAAGTAAGACACGAGAGAGAGGGGTGGATAGACTTCATTTTTTTGGACTGCAAGAAGGCGTTCGACACAGTTCCTCACAAAAGGTTAATGCAAAAGCTAGAGGATCAGGCACACGTAACAGGAAAAGCACTGCAATGGATCAGAGAATATCTGACAGGGAGGCAACAACGAGTCATGGTACGTGACGAGATGTCAGAGTGGGCACCTGTGACGAGTGGAGTTCCACAAGGATCAGTCCTAGGACCTGTACTTTTTTTGGTATATGTGAATGACATAACGGAAGGGATAGACTCAGAAGTGTCCCTGTTTGCAGATGATGTGAAGTTAATGAGAAGAATCAAATCAGTCGAGGATCAGGCAGGACTACAAAGAGACGTGGACAGGCTACAAGCCTGGTCCAGTAACTGGCTCCTTGAATTTAACCCTGCCAAATGTAAAGTCATGAATATCGGGGAAGGGCAAAGAAGACCGCAGACAGAGTATAGTCTAGGTGGCCAAAGACTGCAAACCTCACTCAAAGAAAAAGATCTTGGGGTGAGTATAATACCGAGCACATCTCCTGAGGCACACATCAATCAGATAACTGCTGCAGCATACGGGCGGCTGGCAAACCTAAGAATAGCGTTCCAATACCTCACTAAGGAATCATTCAAGACTCTGTACACCATATACGTCAGGCCCATACTGGAGTATGCAGCACCAGTTTGGAACCCACACCTGGTCAAGCACGTCAAGAAATTAGAGAAAGTGCAAAGGTTTGCAACAAGACTAGTCCCAGAGCTAAGGGGATTGTCCTACGAAGAAAGGTTAAGCGAAATCGGCCTGACGACACTAGAGGACAGGAGGGTTAGGGGAGACATGATAACGACATATAAAATACTGCAAGGAATAGATAAGGTGGACAGAGACAAGATGTTCCAGAGAGGGGACACAGAAACAAGGGGTCACAATTGGAAGTTGAAGACTCCTATGAGTCAAAGGGATGTTAGGAAGTATTTCTTTAGTCATAGAGTTGTCAGGAAGTGGAATAGCTTAGAAAGCGACATAGTAGAGGCAGGAACCATACATAGTTTTAAGACTAGGTTTGATAAAGCTCATGGAGCAGGGATAGAGAGGACCTAGTAGCAATCAGTGAAGAGGGGGGGCCAGGAGCTATGAATCGACCCCTGCAACCACAAATAGGTGAGTACAAATAGGTGAGTACACACACTACACTCACACACACACACACACTACACTCACACACACGCACACACACACACACACACAGGAACTGTGAATCGACCCCTGCAACCACAACTAGGTGAGTACACTCACACACACACACCATATATATTCATACACGGACAATACAGGCTAAATATTGAATTGTAATACACTGGTCAACAATTTTTGAAAAGTTGTATGCTTCTTAAATGAGATTAGTTATTTTTTATGTATTTTCATGTCCTGAATCCAAATATCACCTTGAAAAATGCTTTTTGGTTATAGGTTTAATGATACGTGACATATAATATTTGATATTATAACGTACAATATGTGTCAGAGTAGGTACTACTCTCTGGTGGTCTGGTGGCTAAAGCTCTCGCTTCACACGGCGAGGGCCTGGGTTCGATTCCCAGCCAGGGCAGAAACATTGGGCGTGTTTCTTTACACCTGTTGTCTATGTTCCCCATCAGTAAAATGGGTACCTGGGTGTTAGTCGACTGGTGTGAGTCGCATCCTGGGACACTGACCTAATTTGCCCGAAATGCTCTGCATAACAAGGGGCTTTCTATAGAGTAGTATGTCACTGATGTCAGCTAGGCCTGTATACCATGTACATGTACTTGTAGTAAATAAAGATATTATTATATTATTATTATTATAGTGGGCTGAAGAATCATCTCTTGCCAATGTCCAGCAATAGTCTGGAACATTCTTGTGCCCCATTTACCATCGTACCATTTTTCCATGGTTGAAATATCTTGGTGAAACCTTTCACCATGTTCGTCACTAACTGACCAACAGTTCGCTGGAAAAAAAGTCTAAATGTGAGTCCAAAAAGTGGATTTTAAGTGACATGTTACATCCCATGTACCATGCAGAAATAACAATTGGCACAGCAAAAGGCATCCCTGTTCAACCATTGGTGAAGGTTAGTAGCACATTTGTTGCAGCATATGATCACTTGGTGCAAGTGATCACACGCTGCAACAACTGTGCATGGGAATACCAGAATAAAGATAATATGGTAAAAGTTCCCAATTTTCGGTGTGGGTTTATAATGGACTTAAGGAACACCTGTCTAGTCTCGACTGGGAAAATCTATCTAATGATTTTATTGACAATAATCCTACTTAAGCTAATGAAGAGATCTGCACTTATGACTTTTTCTTAATAATGTACAACTTTGTCAAAGTATATATATTCCCCAGAGAGAAATTAGGTCAAATAAAAACGCTCTCAAATGGATGTTTAAGAGACTAAAGCATTTGTTAGGAGAAACAAAGAGGAGTTTATAGGCACATCAGATGAGGATAGGTCAGCCTTATTGACTAATATGCTCATTTTAAAATGCAGATAAAAAAAAAAAGAGGATTAGGAAGGCTAAATGTGACTATGAAATTAAAGTAGCTAGAAAATCAAAGACAAATCCAAAAGTGTTCTTTCAAGTATAGAAGACGAAGATCAGGAATAAAAATAGGACGACTAAAAACTAGTTTCTGGACAGTTTACTGATAATGAGCAGGATATGTAATCGATATTCCATCAATTAATAATTTTTTAGGTCTTGACGAAAACGAATTAAATAATATTACTGTCACGAGGGACATAGTTATCAAACAAGTCTCCGTCCCTGATGAATTGTTTTGAAGGGAACTTAAAGAGCGTAAGTTGGAACTTAGCTGGTAACGAGTGAATATTTAAATGGTATAAAATAAAGACAGGCTGGTAAGTGCAACAGTCGAGTACAGAAAAGGTGGTAGAAGCAGTAGAGATGTGAAGACGTTGTAACAGTACAACAAACTTGAAGACGTAGTTTTGAGGTGGTCAGTCCCTGGAGAAGAGTAGGCAACTAGTCGGAGAAAGAATGTAATCATTGACCTGACCTCTCAGTGAATACATTCGGAGAAGTGGCAGATGCAGTTTAAAATAAACAAATGTTTAGGAGTCTATCTGTGTTTAGGAGTCTATCAGATATTCTCCCTTCCCTATTTCCTATCCTACACTCAGTAATGTTGCATCTAAGTGTTCCCCAGGGTCATGTATCCACGAGTCCATTTGTGTCCCTTTCCCACTTCCTGTCCTACACTCAATAATCTTACCTTCCCCAGGTTCATGTGTCCAGGAGTCCATCTGTGTCCCCTCAGATATTCTCAATTTCCCACTTCCTGTCCTACACTCATTAATCTCACTTTCCCCAGGTTCATGTGTCCAGAAGTCCATCTGTGTCCTCTCAGATATTCTCTATTCTCCCTTCCCCACTTCCTGTCCTACACTCTGTAATCTTACCTTCCCCAGGTTCGTGTGTCCAGGAGTCCATCTGTGTCCCCTCAGATATTCTCCCTTCCCCACTTCCTGTCCTACACTCAGTATCTTGCATCTAAGTCCTATCCTTCACTCAGTAATTTCAACTCTTCCATCTAAGCCTTTCCCGGGAATTCATCCGTGGGCCCCGGATGTCTTCCCTTCCCTTGAAGTTCCCACCCCAGGTCAGCAGTCCCACCCTAGGTCCGTGGTTCCAGGTATACACCCTTCACCACTTCCCTTAGGTCAGCAAGTCCCACCCCAGGTCCATGGCTCCAGGTATTCACCCTTCACCATTTACCCGAGGTCAGCAAGTCCCACCCCAAGTCCGTGGTTCCAGGTATTCACCCTTCACCACTTCCCTGAGGTCAGCAAGTCCCACCCTAGGTCCGTGGCTCCAGGTATTCACCCTTCACCATTTACCCGAGGTCAGCAAGTCCCACCCCAAGTCCGTGGTTCCAGGTATATACCCTTCACCACTTCCCTGAGGTCAGCAGTCCCACCCCAGGTCAGTGGTTCCAGGTATACACCCTTCACCACTTCCCTGAGGTCAGCAGTTTTAGCCACCCTTGAAGCACTGTCCATATATGATATTACTACACAAGTGTATTAATATCAGTATACGAAGGTAGATGTTATTACAGAGGAGGACACGCAGAAAATCTGCGCTCTGTAATAACATCCACCTGGACAGACCCGAACGTCGACTACCTGAGACAAGAGAGATCTCTATCCCAGTTAGCCCACCAAGGAGTGGCCACTCAATATGAATTTGGAACATATATTTATACTTAATATTGTACCTATGGCAATTATTAGTTTGTTCAATTATTTAGCTGTGTAAGTGTATTTGTGAACGTTTTTATGTGCGTAGATTAGTGTCTGTGTGTGAACCTTGTGTTCCCTGCAGCATGATAACTGTAATTATTTATTATCAGTTATCTTTTTTCCTGGTTATTGATCTTCTTTATTTGCATGGTACGCAAATGTTCATAACTCAATTGTGTATTTCCAAATACCCATTCTACACACATCACACATACAGACACATGAATAAAGGAACACACACACGATCCTCTGTATCAAACACATTTTTTTCAACAATGCTTATTATCCTCTCCTTTTAGTATTACTTATATGTAAATACAAATAATACACAAGCACCAACACCTCACACTTCTACCTCTTCGCACACACACACACACACACACACACACACACACACACACACACACACACACACACACACACACACACACACACACACACACACACACACACACACACACACACACACACACACACATATGTACACATTAATATGTACATCACGTGTACAAACACCGACACACCTTCAGCAGACAGTGACGGGTCACCACCCACCTTCAGCAGACAGTGACGGGTCACCACACACCTTCAGCAGACAGTGACGGGTCACCACACACCTTCAGCAGACAGTGACGGGTCACCACACACCTTCAGCAGACACTGACGGGTCACCACACACCTTCAGCAGACACTGACGGGTCACCACACACCTTCAGTAGACAGTGACGGGTCACCACACACCTTCAGTAGACAGTGACGGGTCACCACACACCTTCAGCAGACAGTGACGGGTCACCACACATCTTCAGTAGACAGTGACGGGTCACCACACACCTTCAGTAGACAGTGACGGGTCACCACACACCTTCAGTAGACAGTGACGGGTCACCACACACCTTCAGTAGACAGTGACGGGTCACCATCTGGAGAAGACTGGTGTCAGGACGTAGTTCCTGGTGATTATATTATCATCATTATTATCAAACGTGTTACTAGTTAATGGTCCAAGTCCCACTGACAAGTGGTCATGAGTTTCAGTCTCCCATGTGCGCTTATTTATGTATGTATGATTCTTAAATGTATACATATGAATATGCAGATATATACATAAGTAGGTACACCACCAAGAACAAGACTGGTGTTTCCCTTCACAATATTAGTCAGTGTTGTTCATGAACAGCCCTAACATGAACAACACTGACATGAACAACACTGACATAAACAACACTGCCATGAACAACACTGACATGAACAACACTGACATGAACAACACTGTCATGAACAACACATCAAATAACATCAATAGTTCTAGGAAATCATATAGTTCTGCGTTTCTTAATTTTAAGTAAACAATGTCCTTTTTTGTTGTTTAATTCTGGAGTTCTGTGTGGAACAATATCACTGCCTCCCAACTCTAGTTTGTCCAGCACAGTGAACAATATCACTTCCTCCCAACTCTAGTTTGTCCAGCACAGCGAATTTTCAATTGGTCACCATTTTATTAGCAGTTGGTGTCAAGCTGGTCTTGGCGCTATTCCTTACTTCCTGGAATGTATTAGTTGTTGTATTTGAGGTTTGTGAGCTTTCTATTCATCGAGAAGTTTTTCTGGGGACGAAAGAGGACACAGTTATGGAATGACAATGTCATCCTCTACTGTCTTCGCTCATATAAATTGTCCATCATTAATTTACTAGAGGAAGCATCTGTACTGATTACATCTGCGATGTGACAAAAAGAGACAAAATTCTCTTTCCCACCAGGAAGGAACTAAAAAAAAAATCGCTGGAGGGACAGTCTCGGTGGAGACACCACGATCACGCAGACGTATAATACCAGCTGACTTGATTCATCTTATACTTAACAAACGAACCGCTATCTAAAGTCTTTTACCAACAGAGTCCTGCCAGCAGAAACCTTCCAGAGGTCGTCTACCAATAGTCTTCTGGTAACAATCATTCCAGTAGTATTCTTCCAATATCGTCCAGACTTAGACACTTGAATCCTACAAACTGAATCCTAAGAAAAGAATCCTGCCAATAAGTCTTCTATCAGGTATTTACCAAACAGGTTACATACAGTGTTATTAACTGTGGTGTAGCAGACATACTTTATACACATCACAACACAACGATGGTGGTGAAAAAACACATAACAACAGAGAGGAACTTTCACCTGTGAAACAAATTTCTTCATTACTTACTGGCTTTGTTCAACGTATCTCTTCAACATAGTACACCACAACGTTCAGTGCTGTGGTGTACTATGTTGCAGTGTTAACATATCACTATTGAGTGATATGTTAACATTCATACATCACAGTACATAACAACAGTATGGGAGACATTAACACACAGTGGTACTGGCCAGGTTGTTGCAGCCACATCACAGTACATAACAACAGTATGGGAGACAGTAGCACCCAGTGGTACTGGCCAGGTTGTGGCAGCCACATCACAGTACATAACAGTATGGGAGACAGTAGCACACAGTGGTACTGGCCAGGTTGTGGCAGCCACTTCACAGTACATAACAGTATGGGAGACAGTAACACACAGTGGTACTGGCCAGGTTGTGGCAGCCACATCACAGTACATAACAACAGTATTGGAGACAGTAACACACAGTGGTAGATGATAGTGAAAATTAAACATCAGAAAAAAATTGTATTGTCTACATAATAATTCACAATAAAGAAGAGCACAGTTCTGTGGTACAGCTGTCAGCCTGGCTGACTCTGCTGTCAGCCAGGCTGACTCTGCTGTCAACTGAGTTAGCCAGTCAGTATGAAAGAAATGAAGCAATAAGAAGGTTTAAAAAGAGAAATTTTAGAATGAATTATGATTGAAGTGTGTGACGCAGTTGTAATAAAGTACTGGAACAGTTAATGATTGTGTTCTTAATGTTTATAAAAGAAGAAAAGGGTAAAAACTTTAAAGAATATAATAATTATAATTGAATAAGACTGTTGACCATACCAGGTAAAGCGTATGTCAGAATTATGATTGTTGAAGTGATGGAAAAGACAAAATATGAGTAACAAAGAAGAATGTGAATTCAGAAAGGGAAGGGAATCTGTGGATCATGTGTAAACACTGAAATACATAAGTGAAGAACACTTATATGAAGGAAAGCAGCACTTGGGTGCATTTATAGGTTTAACAAAATGCAAAACGAGGGCACAAATTGTGGGCGGGATACTGAAGCTTCTGGGGTGCCAAAGAAGCTTATTCAAGGGCAAGAATTGGAAAGCACCAGAGGATAGTGGTGCCAACACTGTCTTATGGGTGTGAAGTATGGATATTAAACATTTCGATTAGGAGGACCCTGTCTAAATGACCCGTGCGAAAACTCCTTCCATCGTGAAGAACCAAGTGAATTTGAAAGACGAGATAATGTGAGATTCGTGGTTAAGAAAGAGTAAGAAAGGCTGAGACGCTGCACTGAGGAAACTGTAGAAGAACAGAGGAGGCAGAAGGTGGCATGAGAGGTTTTATTATCTTCACAGAAAGTAGAACTTGCATATTCTTCCACAGAGATTTCTGCGTCAGAGGAGGACGTCTGAGCATGTGTAGGTTGTGATAGTTCATCGAAAAGGGCGAAGAAGAGAATGAAGACTGTGATCTGTGTTGATGTTGGCGCAGCACTTGACCCCACAACGTATAACGACTCAACGTTAATCATTTTTCCATCAAATGACACCAAAAGCATCAGTGCACCAAGTTAATTATTAACAACATTGAACAGTGAAGCTGAGAAGGTTCAATTTATTGTTCACTGGGATGAAACACTCATTCCTCTTCTGGTGAATTCAGTCAAGTTATAAACTTTGTAGTCATTGTCACTAACACTAAAATACAACGTCAGCTGATCGGAGCCTCAGGTAGAACAGGTGAAGAACAATTACTCTTGTCCAGCGTCTCCAAGAATGATACATTACAGAATGTGTCATCATAATGTGTGTCATGGTAATGTGTGTCATGGTAATGTGTGTCATGGTAATGTGTGTCATGGTAATGTGTGTCATGGTAATGTGCTTCCATGTAACTGCGTCAAACACTCAGCGGTGCGCATGCGTTTGTCTTGAGCAGTGGGTAAAAATAAACCTTATTTTTGCAGCGTCCACCACGTGAAGGAAGTGTTGATGACAGGGATCTTCAGCACCACGTGAGGGAAGTGTTGATGACAGGGATCTTCAGCACCACGTGAGGGAAGTGTTGATGACAGGGATCTTCAGCTCCACGTGAGGGAAGTGTTGATGACAGGGATCTTCAGCTCCACGTGAGGGAAGTGTTGAAGACAGGGATCTTCAGCTCCACGTGAGGGAAGTGTTGATGACAGGGATCTTCAGCTCCACGTGAGGGAAGTGTTGATGACAGGGATCTTCAGCTCCAAGTGAGGGAAGTGTTGATGACAGGGATCTTCAGCTCTTGCTATGGACCCCCACCACGCCCTCATATTCCATTTTCAAAAAGTACGAGGCAAAATGAATTTGTTTTGACTAGTCCGACTTTGATACATGTGTGGAAAATATTGTAGTGTCATGGGTAAGATGAGAGATGCAGAGCTTCAATACATGTGTGGAGAATATTGTAGTGGCATGGGTAAGATGAGAGATGCAGAGCTTCAATACATGTGTGGAGAATATTGTAGTGGCATGGGTAAAGATGAGAGATGCAGAACTTCAATACATGTGTGGAGAATATTGTAGTGTCATGGGTAAGATGAGAGATGCAGAGCTTCAATACATGTGTGGAGAATATTGTAGTGGCATGGGTAAAGCTGAGAGATGCAGAGCTTCAATACATGTGTGGAGAATATTGTAGTGTCATGGGTAAGATGAGAGATGCGGTGCTTCAATACATGTGTGGAGAATATTGTAGTGGCATGGGTAAAGATGAGAGATGCAGAGCTTCAATACATGTGTGGAGAATATTGTAGTGGCATGGGTAAGATGAGAGATGCGGTGCTTCAATACATGTGTGGAGAATATTGTAGTGGCATGGGTAAAGCTGAGAGATGCAGATCTTCAATACATGTGTGGAGAATATTGTAGTGTCATGGGTAAGATGAGAGATGCGGTGCTTCAATACATGTGTGGAGAATATTGTAGTGGCATGGGTAAAGATGAGAGATGCAGAGATTCAATACATTTGTGGAGAATATTGTAGTGGCATGGGTAAAGATGAGAGATGCAGAGCTTCAATGCATGTGTGGAGAATATTGTAGTGGCATGGGTAAGATGAGAGATGCAGAGCTTCAATACATGTGTGGAGAATATTGTAGTGGCATGGGTAAAGATGAGAGATGCAGAGCTTCAATACATGTGTGGAGAATATTGTAGTGGCATGGGTAAAGATGAGAGATGCAGAGCTTCAATACATGTGTGGATAATATTGTAGTGGCATGGGTAAAGATGAGAGATGCAGAGCTTCAATACATGTGTGGAGAATATTGTAGTGGCATGGGTAAGATGAGAGATGCAGAGCTTCAATACATGTGTGGAGAATATTGTAGTGGCATGGGTAAAGATGAGAGATGCAGAGCTTCAATACATGTGTGGAGAATATTGTAGTGGCATGGGTAAAGATGAGAGAAGCGGTGCTTCAATACATGTGTGGAGAATATTGTAGTGGCATGGGTAAAGATGAGAGATGCAGAGCTTCAATACATGTGTGGAGAATATTGTAGTGGCATGGGTAAAGATGAGAGATGCGGTGCTTCAACTAACATACAAGGCTCTGGAATCAGCAAAATGTCCTGGCGAGAATTGATTTTGATGTCTATCGTCTTCCAAGAATCAAAGATTCCAGGAGCACTACATAATGGTGGATGGGAAAGTCTTGTACTGATGTGGATGTTTCAGAAACAGCTGCAGATTATCAACGCTCGCCAGAGAACTTGTCTAAAAGATGCGAGTGTTTGTAGTGACCATCTAAGTGAAACCCTGGAGGATCACAACTACGATCACTACAGCAGCGCCAGTCAACCAGCCACAGCTACTTCACAAACTTCGTCAATACCACAAGAAAACATTAAATGTTGCAGCGTAAAAATTAGAAGCCCACTTGTGCTAATTGTCAGAGGAAATGCTGAGATTTTTGCTGATTCATTTTTTCCGTTCCAGTTGAGAGTTAAAAGGCAATTTTGGCGTAAAAAGAAAGGGTCTTTTCTGCCGAATATGTAGAATAAAAACGTTTTATGCAGTATATCTGCAAATTCAATCTGTACATAACTTAAAAAATATATATCATTGATTTTAAGAAATATTAAATGAATTAAAACTGACCTGTGATATATTTATAACAATTTGGTTTCAAAATCACATTAGGATAGGTTAGGTTACACGAGGAGCCAAGATTACTTGTACATAGCGAAGTCAGAGGGAAGGAAGCACCTTAATAATAGCAAGTAAAACAATTTCGAAGTATTCAATATAAAGGTTATCAAGAGTTAGAGTCCACACAAAGGCAAATAATGTCACTCTTGATGTTCTCAATTTTCTAAGAATGAAGACCAGTGAAGGTTACTTCATCTCTCTGTACCTACTGATGTCTTTTTAGGTACAGAGAGATGAAGTAACCTTCACTGGCCTTCCTTTTAAGAAAATTGAGAACATCATCAAGAGGGACATTAGAGAAGAGGGACTCAACGTCAAGACTTAGTAAGCATCTTGAAGGTGGAGTGTTGCCTCTCACCCTCAATGAAGTCTTGAGAGTGACGTAGGAAAGGAGTTAAAGTTTTGGCCAGTCAAGACGCAAGAGAATATATAACAGAACCCCTGGAGGAAATCAGTAGGAGCGCTTGAAGCCCCTAGAACATTAGCGAAGAAGATGCATCATAATCTACACCTGGAAGATTGGTACAAAACCTGCACACCAAAATTACTAGAGAGAACTCAGTACATGTTAAGGAACCACGACTCATCAGCGCCCTCCCTTCATATATAAGAGGTATCACTAACTAACCCCTCGTTATCTTCAAGAGAGAATCCGAAAGATTCCTCAAAACAGTTCCTGATCAACCGAGCTGTGGTTGCCAGAGCAACCAAACTTTGTGAAAGGCTTCCGTATACCAAGGAGCCTATTTTAGACTATTCAACATTCCAGTATTTTTAATGAGTGGCCGGCGCCCCCTTCATGGTGTAATTTTTGTCTTTGTAATATTTAAGAAACACATCATTTCATAGTGACGTATAAAAAACATTTACGTATATCTAAGATAATAATTTTAAGAGGGCGATGCACATTGATTCAGAGCTATTTTGGTTTCACTATAATGATTAACACATGATAATGTACCTCTTATTATTAACACATACGGGAGTCTCAGATTATTTTTAGCTACCATCGACGCACATAGTAATAATAATAACCTTTATTTCTACAAGTACATGATACAACTTATACAGACCATAGCTGACATCGATGACATACTATATAAAAAAAACTGGCTACGCAGAGCATTTAGGGCAGTTTCTAAGGTAGAGGATTCCTGTTAAAAGAATTTACTTCTGTAGATACTCAGAGCATGTAGAAAGAATCCTATGATGAAGCCACTTTCAGTTTTGGTGTGAGTAGCCGTGGAGAAGATAGTGATGATTGGTAGGTATGCGGTAGACTTTGAATCATAGGTCCCTTATAACATCATAGGTCTCTCATAACTTCCTATATGGTTACCCACTGGTTCCTCACAATTTCCTAAATGGTTACTCATAGGTCCTTCACATTTCAAATGCACCATCGAGTTGGTTAGTTTTGTTTATATGTTTCCCAAGCAGAGTAGCTGAAAACATGTCTTCGATGAAGACTGTGTTATCTTAGGTCCAGTGCCTGCTGTTAACCTGGAGTCACCTTGCAGTTGTCTTGTAAGACATACTTGACTTACAGAGAAAGAATTTTAAGCCACTTCGCCATGGGAAGTATCAAGGAAACACTAGAAAGAAGAAACAAGCAATTGATTAACTATCCATGAAAACTGGGAGAGACACTTCCCCCAAAGATTCCCTCAAGATTGTGGCGACGATCAACGGTGTTCTCACTCTGACCAGGTCCACACTACACTCTCACCAGGTCCACACTACACTATCACCAGGTCCACACTACACTCTCACCAGGTCCACACTACACTCTATTCATTCTTTTTCTACTGTTTTTTTTTTTAACTAATCATTCCTACTTTCTCTGAGTCTGGTGACGATCTCGACTATTTACAATTAGAAATGCTCCCTATTCCTGGTAGGAATATTTCAATTTGCAATAAGATATCCTTCATAGCATGCTCATGCATGACAGGTGGGGGACAAATGAGTGATATGCTTCTGGCATTAACACATTGCCTCAGCTCTCCAGACTGAAGTAGCTGAAACGTAAATCAATATCGTATAATTTATGAGGTATCATGTGTGAACGGGATCACCAAACACATTATCTGGAATAAAAAAAATAAGTGTAGTGAGCTTGAAATTGTCATTATTATTATTTAATCATTTGCGACCACTGTCAGCCTCAGAGTTATCTCTGAGTTACCAGACCCTGCCACGTGGAGGCTAGTAGTTCGTCTTTAAGGTCCACCATCCACTTACTGTGTTTTTGATGCTTTCCCCAGGTCCATGTGTCCAGGAGTCCATCTGTGTCCCCTCAGATATTCTCCCTTCCCCACTTCCCCAAGGTCTGCATCAGCAACCAGTATCCTTGTATTTCCCAGATCCATGTGTCCAGGAGTCCATCTGTCCGCCTTCAGATATTCTCCCTTCCCCACTTCCCCAAGGTATCCTAGCCTTCCCAGGTACATGTGTCCAGGAATCCATCCGTGGGCCCCCGGATGTCTCCCCTTCCTCACTTTCCTTAGGATATCTTCCAGCCTCAGCCTTCCCTAGGTTATGTATCCCGGAGTCAGCTATTTTAGCCACCCTCAGTGATCTAGCTAGATGAGAACGTGATCTTGTCTAGCTGGTCTACGGTAGAGACTGTCCAGGTGGGTGGAATTACAGGAGGGACACACAGAAAACTGCGTCCTGTAATTACACCCACCAAGACAGCCACGACCGTACACCAGCTAGACGCAGCCAAGCTACCCTCCAGTTCCCCCACCAAGGTGAGGCCATTCAATCAAATTGTGGGATTTCTATTTATGTTATATAATTCATTTAAGTTAAATATATATTTTTTGTACTTATTTAAGAGTTTAAGAGTGTTTTTGAATGTTTTATTGTGTGTTTATGAGTGCTCGTGTGTTAATCTGTTTGTCCACTTCCACGAGAACTGTAATAAGTGTTGAACTTTATATTATTATTTGGTTATTTGTCTGTTGTATTTGCAAGACGAGCAGTTACAAGGACATGCGCATAATGGAAATAAGTCACTTTGTATGACTTTTTGAGGTTATTCTGGGTAATTTACACATATTTTACTATGTATCTTTTCTTATCATGCTTCCTCTGTCAAGAAAAGTGTTCTCATATCTCTCTTTCTCTGTGCTCTCCGCATTTGTGATCCTCAGTTCCTTGAATCGGAAATTTCTACTCTTCGTAATTGATTCTTTCGTCTTGGCTTCTGACGTGCTAAACAGACTTTCTTCTCTCCCAGACTCTCTACTCCTGGGAAATCTCCTGTTCTCTGCCTTCTCTATATTTCTAGTGTTTCTAATCTCAGCAACTCTCTCCGTTCCTTAGTCATCAAACTTACTTACTTTTCGCCAGATTAACACTCGTCGTACCAATCTAGTTCATACCTCTACTCCCGCTATACCCCTCAAGGGAGGTTCCTTGATGCTGGTGAGGGGCTCTTGATCTAGGGAATTGGATCTGTGCGCCAGTTCCCTGAATTAATGTATTAATATTGATAGAATTACCGACAATATGTTAAATAAAGGGACACAAACGCAACTGTTGTGACATTTTATTGTGGCAACGTTTCGGTCTCCAGGAGCTTTGTCAAGCCGTTATAAACAATACATGGACACAGAGGGTATATATATGCTCAGAGTGAGGTGTAATACTAGTGGTGGTGGTAGTAGTAGAGGCATAAGTTGTAGTAATAGTAGTAATACAATAAGGTAGAATAATCAACTTGCACTGAGGAAAAGGTGAAAGCAATTACTTGGGTAGCACAAAAATATAGGTTAGACAAATATTTCTGTTGGAGGTTGGATTAGAGAAGACTTGTATCAGTGTTCCACCTCTGCAAAGTTCTTTGTGTACTATTAGCAGGAGAGACTAGGTGATGGCAGGGTTTACTGTTTTCAGGAGGATTCTTGCTAAGACTTCAGAGATGGTATAGCTGCCAAATGAAAAAAAATATATATCTTTAAACATTCTTTTTATTAACACATCGGCAGATTCCCACCAAGGCAGGGTTACCCGAAAAAGAAAAACTTTCATCATCATTCAGTCTATCACTGTCTTGCCAGAGGGGTGCTTTACACTACAGTTATAAAATTGCAACATTAACACCCCTCCTTCAGAGTGCAGACACTGTACTTCCCATCACAAGGACTCAAGTCCGGCCTGCCGGTTTCCCTGAATCCCTTCATAAATGTTACTTTGCTCACACTCCAACAGCACGTCAAGTATTAAAAACCATTTGTCTCCATTCACTCCTATCAAATACGCTCACACATGCTTGCTGGAAGTCCAAGCCCCTCACACACAAAACATCCTTTACCCCCCTCCCTCCAACCTTTTCTAGGCCGACACCAAACCCCGCCTTCCCTCCACTACAGATTTATACACTCTCGAAGTCATTTTGTCTCGTTCCATTCTCTCTACATGTCCAAACCACCTCAAGAACCCCTCCTTAGCTCTCTGGATAATAGTTTTGGTAATCCTGCACCTCCTCCTAATTTCCAAACTCTGAATTCTCTGCATTATATTCACACCACACATTGACCTCAGACATGACCTCTCCACTGCCTCCAACCTTCTATTCGTTGCAACTTTCATCACCCATGCTTCACACCCATACAAGAGTGTTGGTATAACTATACTCTCATACATCCCCTTCTTTCCTTCCATGGAGAAAGTTCTTTGTCTCCACAGACTCCGAAGTGCTCCACTCACCCTTTTCCCCTCATCAATTCTATGATTCACCTCATCCTTCATAGACCCATCTGCTGGCATGTCCACTCCCAAATATCTGAATACATTCAC
>WNWK01035205.1:0-19934 GCA_009830355.1 Cherax destructor | reverse complement strand
ACGTGACAAAGGGGAAAGAGGAAATTTTTTTTAGTATCAAAATGTCTACATTGTTTATTCTGGTTTTTTTAAATTGGAAATTTTTTTAATTTTGGGGAAATTGGTCTTCCAAATTTTGATCACTTTATTGGGTAGTTAAAATTGGGTAAATGGGTGGTTTCTTGTACTCAGTCAATAAAAGGAATACTAGCAAAATGGGTATAGTTTGGTCATTTTTGGGAAGGGAAATTTGGGAAAAAATTTTTTCAAAAGGGGCGAAATTGCTGTTTTAAATATTGCTGAGACTATTAAATTTGGAGAGCATAAATTCCGTAATTTTTGGGATCAAATTTCGTACTTTTGGTTTCATTCCCTTTTGGGAAAAAAGATTCTCTATCATTTCTTAAGATTATATATATTTTTTTTTTTAATTTTTTGACCCTGGGGAGCAAGTTTGAACCCAGGGTCCCCCCCTAAAAGGGGTAAAAGTCCCCCAAAGAGTTATTATTATTATTATTTTTGTATTATTATTATTATCATCATCATTAATGCATCTTCTACACGGGGAAAACTGTTTTATTTTTAATATATCCCCATATGCCAGCACAGTGTTAGTAGAAGAGCAGAGTATATAAGAGTAAAAAAAAGGGGAAGAGAGGGGTGAGAGGGAAAAGAAGAGTGGATGAAAAAATGGGAGAGGATCTGTCAAGAAATTTTGAAAACCCAAAAAAAATTTTTGGAGTGAGATAAACAAGGTAAGAAAGTGGGGAAACGAATGGATTTGTCAGTTAAAAACAGGAGGGGAGTTAGTAGATGGGGAGCTGGGGTATTGGGTAGATGGCGGAATTTTTTTGGGGAATTTTTTTAAATGTCGATAAAAAGGGGGGGCGATAATTTCATGTACTGGGGGAGGTACAACATCGTTTAGGGGTGAAGAAGAGCAGGATGTGAGTGTGGGGGAGGTGCGTGAGGCATTAGGAATGAAAGGGGAAAGCAGCTGGAATTGACGGGAAACCCGCAGAAATGTTAAAAACAGGGGGGGTATAGTGCTGGGGTGGTTGGTATTTTTGTTTAAAAATGTAAAAGAAGGGGGGGAAAGGGACCTAGGGATTGGGGGCGAAACAAAAGTATAGTTCCTTTATATAAAGGGGAAAGGGGGATAAAAAAAAGTGTAAAAAATTATGGGGGGAAAAAGTTTACTGAGTATACCAGGTAAAAAAGGAGGGGTTTTTATTGAAAAAAATTAGAGGGACAGAGAGGGGTTGCAGATGAGCAAGGAGGCTTTAGAGTGGTGGGGGTGTTTAGATCAAGTGTTTACAGGGAAACATATATGTGAACAGTATTTAGGGTTAAAAGGTAGAGAAGTTTTTATTGCATTTATGGATTTAGAAAAGGCATATGATAGAGTGGATAGGGAGCAATGTGGCAAATGTTGCAAGTGTATGGAATAGGTATAATTACTGAAGGCTGAAAAGGGTTTTAGAGGATGTGATGGGTTGGGGTGTGTAGGAGGGGGGAGATTACTTCCGGTAAAAGTAGGTCTTAGACAGGGTTGTGTAATGTCACCGGGTTTTTTAAATATTTATAGAGGGGGTTTAAAAAAAGAAATTGGGGTGTTGGGGAGAGGGGGTTAAAATTATGGAAATTAAATGAAAAAATGGAGTTGAAAATTACTTTTCTGATATTTGTTAGGAGATTTTTAAAAAAGTTAAAGGTTATGGAGAGTTTGGGGGAGTGTAAAAAGAAAATTAAAAATGAACAAAGATGATAAGGTGTGAGGGTATCAAACATTTAAAAAAAAAATTGGGTATCACATTGGAGAGGGAAAAGAAATAAATGTTTTCAGATTTTGGGAGTTGATGTGTCAGCAGATGGGTTTTGAAGGATGAGGTTAACCAAGGGTGATGAAGGAAAAAAATGAGTGGTGCAAGGATCTGGAACAAAAACCATGGAGGCAAAAAAGGGGAAAGCCCAAAAATATAGTGGTACCCAAAACTCTTATTGGGTGTGAAGCATGGGGTTTCAAATGCTGCAGCGAGGAGGAGGCTGGAGGCAGTGGAGATGTCCTGTCTAAGGGCAATGTGTGGTGTAAATATTATGGGAAAAATTTGGAATGTGGAAATTAGGAGAAGGTGGAGTTAAAAATTTTGTCAGGGCTGAAGAGGGGGTTTTTATGGTTTTTATTTAAGAATGGATCAAAGTGAATGACTTGGGAGCGTAAAATCTTTGGGAAGGGGCGGGGGAGGGGGCTCCCCAGAAAAGGTTGGAGGAAGGGGGAAAGGAGGTTTTGTGGGCGAGGGGGTTGGACTTTCCCGCAAGCATGTGTGGCGTGTTAGATAGGGGTGAATGGAGACGAATTTTTGGGACATGACACTGTTGGGGGGAGCAGGGTAACATTGTGAAGGGATTCAGGGAAAACCCGAAGTTTTGTTGGACTTGAGTCCCGGAAATTTAAAAAATCCCGCACTTTAAAGGAGGGGTCGAGATATGACAGCTGGGGGGGCTTTTTTTAGCAGTATCTGAGCTCCTCTGCAAAGACAGTGATTATGTATGAGTGTGGTGAAAGTGTTGAATGATGATGAAGTTTTTCTTTTGGGGATTTTCTTTCTTTTGGGTCACCCTGCCTCGGTGGGAGACGGCCCGGGCTTGTTGAAAAAAAAAAACACATAAGTAAGTTATCAGAGTACGTATACGTATATACGTACTATAAAATATGCAATAACTTTAAATCACTTGAAATTTGGAAAATTTTCAGACATAATTGAGAGACATGGAGGTCATGGAGACTGTAAACAGAGTGGCTCGTGGATGCCGTAATAGCTGATCGGGTGCCATATAAACATTAGCGGATCACTGTTAAACGAAGTGCCGTAAAGCGGGGTCCTCCTGTATTCAGGTTTAGAACTAGTCATTCAAAAATTTCCATGTGTAAATTATGATGTACCTTCTTACCTATGTTCCATGGATTACAGTTGGGACTTCAATCATTCCCAGTAGTTCAGATGCTTAATTGAATGTATCTTTCTTCTTATTTTTTTCAAAAAATTTGGGCCCGTTTCCCCACCAAGGGGTGGCCTAAGAGAAAAACAAAAGTTTCTCTTTTTAACTTTAGTAATGTATACAGGAGAAGGGGTTACTAGCCCCTTGCTCCCGGCATGTTAGTCGACTCTTACGACACACATATCTTTAGAAGGAAGAATTCTGTTCCACTTCCCATAGAGATAAGAGGAAATAAGAACAAGAACTTGTAAGAAAATGAAGAAAACCCAGGGGGGTGTGTGTATATAGTATATGCTTGTACATGAA
The DNA here is from genome assembly GCA_009830355.1 of Cherax destructor. NCBI lineage: Eukaryota > Metazoa > Arthropoda > Malacostraca > Decapoda > Parastacidae > Cherax > Cherax destructor. Next base: position 16,649 of record WNWK01035205.1, on the reverse strand, counting down.
TGTGTAGTGTGACCTAATTTAAGTAGAAGTAACAAGACATACCTGAAATCTTGCATGTTTATGAGACAGAAAAAGACACCAGCAATCCTACCATCATGTAAAACAATTACAGGCTTTCGTTTACACTCACTTGGCAGGACGGTAGTACCCCCCTGGGCGGTTGCTGTCTCAACCTACTACCTAGGTTTTTATATAAAGACTGAACAAACCTTTATGTGAATGTATCTATGGGCATTTAATTTTCTGTTTTCCAGCTCAGCAAACTCCTGCCTTGAAGGGATGCTGTTAGTATGCATGAATATTCTAGCTTATAGCTGGGAGTGAACCATTTAGGTTCAGTTCTTCTGTCTCATCCTTGTTGTTATCTACCTTCCCTTAACTGGGAATTGAGTTCTTCCAAGCATCTTCATTTGTCTGTTCTTTGTTGTTGTCGTCAAACATTTATTTACATCTTTTGCCAGCATGTCTTGAAAGTCATATTCTGGCACTTTCTTGCCTGATTCCCAGTTTTCTGGACCTGACTCTGTAGAGGAAAACCTGTGAAATTATTCACCACATTAAGCCTAATTTTCCCCAGCCTGCATTTATAGTTGATCGAAACTTTTCATCCCATTGAACTTCAATGTTGGTTATTGCATTCGGTACCCCAGTCATGCTACTTTTTCTGCATGACATTGCTTGTAGAGTGGCACTTTGTCTTAATACTCACCGGGGAAAACACAATCTTACACTTGGACCCAGAATAAAATTGAGGATGGCTCTGGGTTATAAATCGGGAGTCCCTTTGAATGAAAGCCCTTGGAGCATCTTTGACTGAAGGAATAAAATAATGCTTGACACAATCAACAAACGGTTTTGTTAGCCACCAAAAACAGGTAAGGTTTTGTCCTTTCTTAAAACCCGGGGATTCTGGGGATAAATAAGCATGGGTTCCTGAAATTTACTCCCATTAGTGCGATAAGCTGAAACATATTTTGCTGCCTGAGTCCGGGTCACTTTTTATGCGGGGTTAAAGACAGCATTTTCCTTTTAATTGTCTCATCAGCATTAAAACTTGCGGGCTTATAGCCATCCTGAAAAAATTTCCTCCAGCTCCAGGGAAATTTCCCTTGGGTCTGCAGTAAAGCCCTTTCTTTTAAAATTTTATAATAAAAAGGCCTTTTTAAATTTTTTCAAGGGAAAAAAAAGTTCCTTCCCCTTCTCTCTACAGTTTTATAGAAAGATGGGATTTTCTCCCTTTAGGGCATTAAGTGGGGCCCCTGTTTTGATTTCTCTCATCCAACCTTTTTTTATTTAATATATTGACTTGTTTGTTTCTTTTATCACAATCTAGGTTCCCTTTCCAAAGAACATTGCTTTTTTTCTAAACATGGGCCATCTGCATCACACTACACCACCTTCACATATCTAGGATGTCAATTTCTCAAAATTTTCATTGTTTCATGCTTATTCTTTTTGGGTTTTTCATTACTATTTTTCAGGCCATGGTTAAATCTAAGAGACAAGAGGGGATAGAAAAGACCAAAATTATTTAAAATAAAATTTATTAGACCTGTAACAAGGCACCTGGATTGGGGGTTCCCCAAGCTTATTTAAATGTACCTTTTTGAGTTTTTTCCAAAGGCGGCCTCCCAATTATTGCCGGTCAACCGGGCTATTATTTTGGGGACCCCTTTGATCACATATCCACACAGCCTGGTTGACCTAGTATACTGCAAATGTTTCATTTTGTTTTCACTTTGTTTGCTTTGAGGATGAGAAACTGTACAGACATCGGACTGTACCTTGGGGCACTAGCTTCTTTTTTTGGTTAGTATTAGATTGTACAAGAATGGATACAAACCCAAATAAAATTTAAAAAATGTGAAATTTCTTTTTGTAAAAATTTCGCCATCCCTTGGGTTTTTCAATACAAATTTTAGGGCATTATATGAAAACAGTTTTTCCCAGAAACTCAACGACCGATGCTGTTCAACCCCTAGGCGGAGGGGCTGATTACCTCTTGTTTTGTTTCCCGTCTTCATAAAGTCCTGAATTTGTATTGATAAAGCCACTATGGGGTTTTTAAAAAAAGATACCCAGATGTTAAACTTAATTTCTTTTGATTGTACTTTTTTTATATACTATTTGTAGATGTAGTACAAAAATTAGTTGAAAATTATAAACTTTGGGCCCATTTTTTTCCCTTTATCCTTATGACCTTATATTTTATATTCTATAACACTGTGACACATTTTGTCAAAGCCTTAGCAAAATCATGTTGACCATGTCTTTATTTTCAAAACCAGAGAAAATTTTTTCATAATGATCTAGTAGTTAAAAAATGATTTCCTGCTCTAAAACCATGTTGACTTAAGTTACGGCCCTGCTTTTTCCCCAAAATATGTGTAATTGACATTTCATCACCCTTTCAATGATTTTGTGATGTTTAATTTATCCCTTTTTTGGGTCCTCTTTTTCCTGTTTAGTGGACTGCTGAGCATCCATTCATCCTTTGCCTTTTTTCGCCCCATTTCTTTTTTGTTTGGGTTTTAACCTTGTATTTTAGTGGACAAACAAAGGTGGTTAAAAAGGAAGAATATGAACACTAGGGTCTATCGACAAATGTTTTGACTGTACTGTGGCTTCATTCGTTGAATACAGCAATGAATCACATTCTTGGAGTCATCAACCTTCGGGAAGATGATGTAGACGAAATGTAGTGGCAGTTTGAAATCATTTGTCAGAATTATTTCAAACTAATCTGTTTTTTTAACCTAAACCAAAAATGCAGCCAGAAGTTGTATACTGGGAAAGTGTACCAGCTTGTCTCCAGTGCCCAAAAACCCCCAGTGTTTCTTTTTTGGGCACCCCGCCTTGGAGAGGTCATCCTGGAAAGATGGAGGGGGGGGAAAAGAGGTTTTTTTGAACCTTTGGGCACAGCAGGCATTGTAAGCGGTTAGAGGAATAGAGACAAATGGTTTTGGGGCCTGACGAGCTGTTGGAGGGGCAGGGAATATTTTGTGAAGGGTTAGGGAAACCAGTTAGCTGGACTTGGTTTTAGGTGGGGAAAAAAATGCCTGCACTTTAAAAAGGGGTTTTAGATATTGGTGTTTGGAGTGACATCTAAACTGTCATATCTGACACCCTAAAAAACAGTGATTATGTGTGAATGATGGTGAAAGGTTATGTTAGTGAAAGTGTTCCTTTTTGTGGATTAACAAAATTTCTACCTTTTAAATTTTAAATTTTTCAACTAAATATTCCCCAATATATTATTTATATTTTGGGTTAAAATTTTTTTTAAAGTTTTTAAAAATTCTAGGGCCCCCGAAACATGTCTCAGGTCATAGGATCACAGGACAACAAATCACTCCCCCACAAAAGTCACCTGAAATTTGTATTTTGAGATATTCTAGGAACCTTTGAATGTCTTTCATCACTAGGATCCCAGTGGTGACATTCAGGGATTTCAAGAATGTCTCAGAATACACAAGTTCAGGTGACTGTAACTATAACGCACAAAGGTAATCACAACTTTCATACATAGCAACATATGAGTTGCCAGGATAACCCAGGAAAGTCAGTGGGAGTGACTTGTTGTCACTGGGGTCCTAGTGATGGGAGACATTCATGCTTCCTAGAATATCTAGGACTAATTGCAGCTTAATCAATGGTCTACTGTGTGTGTGCATGTGTAAGCATGGACACATACATAGTGTCTGTACTCTGAAGGAGGGGTAGCGATATTTGCAGTTTGGAGGGGCATCTGAACTGTAGTATTTGCACACCTCTGCCGGGATATTAATAGAGTGAATGATGGTGAAAGTGTTTTATTTTTGGGTGACCCTACCTCAGTGGGAGATAACCAGTGTGTAAAAAAAAAAATACACATACACAATTTTTTTTTTTATTTTTTTTTGTTCTCATTACAGTAATTTTGTTTATTCCTTGATATATCCTGTCCAGTGCAATAATTGTTCATTTGGTAGAGCACTTCTTCTTCAAAAAGCTCTTTTTGTTCCTTGGTTCTTCCTGCCTTTAGAACTTTAGCTTTTTCTGTTTTCCTTAATTTGGTTCTTTCTAAATGTTAATGTTCTGCCTAATACTATAGTTTCTGACTTTGTCAGTATTATATTTAGTGTACAGTGGAGCCTCAGTTGTCAACTGCATTACTTATTGAACAAATTGGTTTTTGAATGAGGAATTTGAGAAAAATGTCCTGGTTTTCATATGTTCTCTCAGTTGTTGACTGTCAATGCGAACGGCTCGGGCGACAATGTGGGTCTGAGTCAGTATAGCCACTAACCCCGGGCTGTAAACATTTTTTGAGTTTTTGGTTTCATCCGGAATTTTTTTGTTATTTTGAAATTTTTTTTTTTTAATTTTTTTTTATTTTAAAAAAACCATCAGGGGCCCCAAAGAAGGAAAAAGAGAGGGAAAGAAAAAAGAAAAGTTTTTAAAAACCACTTTTTGATTTTAAAAAAGAAGTCATTAGAAAGTATGAAAAAGGGCCCCCGTGGTTGATAAAAAAAAATTTTTTTTAAATAAAAGTCTACCATTAGCACGATACGGGGGCCAAAGGGAAAAAAAAAAGGAGCTGACCTTGAAAAAGGGGCCAAAAGTGATATCAAAGAAAGGAAAATTATTGAGGAGGGGGAAAAACTAGTGTGACATTCTTTTGGTTAAAAAAAGTGTCTGGGCAACAAAAATAAACAAACAAACAAACAAATTTTATTTCATTGCAATTTTACATAGATTTTGTAGTTACAATCATAAACTGGAGTGCAAGGAGAGCCACTGACATGCCATGGCATTAGGGGCAGCTTAATCTAATGACTTATAGACTATGTACATAATATTAGAGAAATTGATTTACGTAGTTTATTTTAGATATAGATGATTGTTCAAATTACAATATGATGATGATACACTGTTCAAATTACAATATGATGATATTACATTGTAACAAGTGTTTAGTAGGATGGTAATATAATAGTAAAAATTGAGATTATATTAAGGAAAATAACATTGAGTATTTTTTAAAGTAATTTATAGTATGAGTATTTAGTTTAGGTGAGTAGGTGGTAACCTAATAGTAACATATTAGTAAAAATAGCATAATAGCATCAGTAGGTTAGTGGTGTCACTTCCTTCCTTATTTTCACCTCTGCCATGTATCAGCAACTTTATACGTACTCGGGCAAAAGGTCAACTTATACATCAGTATATATAATGTCTATCTCTGTCTCTTTCCACATAATACTTGAATTTATATATTTATGTTCTCTATTTTTCTACCATAACTGATCCTTAAACATTATTTCTACTCCTTCCTTAGCTCTGTCTCAGAAACCCTTGGCCTAATCTCATTTATTTCTCCCCACTGAAACTCCCCTACCCCTTCAGCTTTGTTTTGCTGAGCCAGGATATCCAGCTTCTTTTAATTCATAACATTGACAATCATCTCTTTCTTATCAGCACTACATCCATGCACACTCAACCATCCCAACTTGATAAAGTTTTTCTTCTTACGTTTAGCAATTTATACAGAAGGGGTTACTAGCTTCTTGCTCTTGACATATTAGTCAGTAATTCTACAAATATTATTAGGTTTGGGGCTATTTCTATTCCAAGGTCTTTTTTTCTTTACTGTTTGTGAGGGCTTATTCCCCCTCCTCACAAGGTCCTCTTGTCTTTGGATTCACTTCTGTCTCCCAGCTTTTGCTACAGGTAAGTTTTAGTAACCCTTTTTCCTGACTTCCTGAAGCCTTTTCAGATACAGTATTTTTGCAGCTTTTTTTTTTATTTATCCTCATCATTTTGTATTCTTACTATTTTGGCATTATCTTCAAAAAAGAATATGTAGGAGTTAACCATTTATAGACACCAGGGACAATATGGGACTTAACATTGATTCTTGGTGAGCTACACTGTTTACAAACTCCAATCTCTGGTTAGATCTGCAGATTGAGAGGCTTCCTTCAGTGTAGGTACTTTCCTGACAATAGTTGAACTAGAGCTTTTTAAAATTTAGTTTTATTGTTTAATTATTTACAGAAGTTAAGATACCCATAACACATAAATTGCTCTTATATAATACACAACAGTTTGTAATTTTGCTTCTTATTTTTTTCCAGGTTTCATATGGAGAAATGATTGGTTGTGATAATGACTTGTGTCCTATCGAATGGTTCCATTTTTCATGTGTAGGACTGACCAACAAGCCAAAGGGAAAATGGTTTTGCCCAAAATGCAGAGGAGATAAACCAACTGTTATGAAACCTCGAGCACAATTCTTGAAGGAACTGGAAAAGTACAATAAAGAGAAAGAGGAAAAATCATAAACCTCCGGAACTTTTACAAAGATTAAAGTTTATTTGGAATGTGTGTATGTAAATAATTTTAGAAAATTTTATGTATATTGCAAAAATTATTATATAGTATAGTCTCATACATTAGTATCTTATGCATATTGCACATGTGCAGTGGGTCCATCTCATCTTCCATAACATCTTTTTATTTAATATCAAGTTAATACTTTCTTCCTTCTTTGTGATTGATGATTAATTTAGTTATATTACCATAGATACATCTTAACTGCAAGCAGCCTTCATCACCACCTGTAGTTTTAATGAATTAGAATGTACGTAGTAAATGAATCATTTTTCTGGTTTACAGCTTGATCTCAAGTTTTCAATTATTCTTTAAAACACGTTACTGTAATTTAACATTGTTATCTGTTATAATTTGAGTACAGTACTGAAAATCCCAGACTTTGTAACTGACATATTATGATTTTGTTTGACATTATAACGGGCCATTGACAAAATGTCTTTCACATGCTGTACAATATCAAAGCATGAATTTTCGTTAATTGCCAAATGGTTACCAGTGATAATATAAAAAATGTATTGTTTTAATTTACTTTTTACAAAATACATTAATAATGTATTATTAATATACTTAATATTGTAATAAATATTTGTACAGAGAAATAGGCACATAAATTTTATATTGAAAATTTAATTTTTTCAAAGGACTGCCTACCCAGTGATAGATACAGAGCTGTTGGATATTACTCTGAGTATCCATAGAAGTATGTATAGTCATGTACCTGATGTATACAACACATTTTTGCAGTTAAAATAAGATATGCATTTTTAGTAACATTTTCTGTATAATAATCCTCTAAATGATTTTTACCAATGTTCTTGTATAATGATCCAAAAGTTATTTCAGTTGCTTATTCTTGAGTGTAAATGCATTAAATTTATTGATGTATATATCATATTCATATGTTTTAATAAAGGTATAGGCTATATATTTATTTAACCCTTTCACTGTCCATCACGTAGAACTACGTCATTGAGGCCAGGGTCCCAGATGTAGGTTTATGTCTTGAGTTCAACCCACTCGGATAAGCTGTGAGCGGTAAATTTTGGCTTAGATATAAGAGAATATTTCTGTGCAGTGAGTGTGCACAGTATAAAAAAATCCTGCCCCATGCTGTGCATGATGGGTAAAAACAAAATTGCGACAATATGTTTGGTTTAGAATATTCACCGCGCTGTATAACCCTTGTGGTTTAGCGCTTTTTTTATTATAATAATAATTAGAATATTTCGCTTGAGGTGTTTTCCAAATGTTTTTATGATTTTATTGGCTATTTATTTGTATCATTTGACAGAAAGGAAGACATATTACTGAAATAAAAATGATTTTGATATGTTTCGGAGCTGAAAGTAGCGGAAATATTAATTTTTTTGCAATATTCCAGAGGATGGTTAATTAAGGTCCCCCTAAAATCCTGAGTTTTTTATGGGTTTGGATTTTTAATAGACTGTTTCAATTGTTGGGATGCTGTAAACCATGACCAATCTTTCCTGGCTATATTTTATTATTTATTATTATGCAGAGAATTCTTGGGGGAAAAAGGGGGGTGGAGTTAAAAAAGTATTCCTTTCTCCCGTGCCTGTAGCCCTGGGTTTAGCCTTTTTGATTATAAAAAAATTAATAATATAAAAGATTATGAGGGCTGTTGGGTGGTTTAGTCATTTAAAAAATGGAACAAAGTAGAAACTTGGGAGCTTTAAAACTGGGGGAAAGGAGGGTGGGGGTCCCCCGGAAAGGTTGGAGGTGGGGGCAAAGGAGGTTTTGGGGCGGGGGGTTTGCACTTTCAGCAAGTGGGTGGTATTTGATAGGGGGAATGGAGACGAATGGTTTTGGGACCTGTTTTGGAGTGTGAGCAGAAATATTTTTGAAGGGATTCGGGGAAAGGTTAGGACTTGTCCGGGAAAATGGGAAGTACAATGCCTGCACTTTAAAGGGGGGTTTGGGAAAAGGCAAGGAGGGATGTCTGCGTCATATCTGAGGCCCCTGCAAAGACAGGATTATGTATGAGTGATTGGGGAAAGGGGGATGAAAGATTTTTCTTTTTTGTTTTTTTTTCTTTTGTGTCCTCTGCCTCGGGGGGAAATGGGGGCCGGGTTTAAAAAAAAGAAAATTTGAATAATAATGAAAAGTATTATTTGAAAATAATAATATTATTTGAATAATAATGAATATTATTTGAATAATAATGAATATTATTTGAATAATAATGAATATTATTTGAATAATAATGAATATTATTTGAATAATAATGAATATTATTTGAATAATAATGAATATTTTTTGAAAAAAATGAATATTTTTAATAATAATGAATATTATTTGAAAAAAATGAATATTATTTGAATAATAATGAAATTTTTTGAATAATAATGAAATATTTAAAATAATGAATAGTATGTATTTGAAAAAAATGAATATATTTGAATAATAATAATATTATTTGAATAATAATGAATATTATTTGAATAATAATGAATATTATTTGAATAATAATGAATAATATTTGAATAATAATGAATATTATTTGAATAATAAAATATTATTTGAATAAAAATGAATATTATTTGAATAATAATGAATATTATTTGAATAATAATGAATATTATTTGAATAATAATGAAAATTATTTGAATAATAATGAATATTATTTGAATAATAAAATATTATTTTAATAATAATGAATATTATTTGAATAATGAATATTATTTGAATAATATATGAATAATAATGAATATTATTTGAATAATAATGAATATTATTTGAATAATAATGAATATTATTTGAAAAAATAATTAAAAAAGGAAGGCAAGTGTAATAAGAGAGGCCCGAGATGTGACTTGAACAGAGGAAATATTTTAGTGGCAGGAATGCCCCTTATTTATTATGGAATATTTTTAAAAGGGTTTTTTTTTAATTTTGTGTAAAATTTACCAAATTACCAATTCTGTGCACTTTATAAGGTAGGTGAAATAATTGAATGGGCGGTTTCTTTGCTTAATCAATAAAATGAAAGGCATACTAGTGAAATATAAGAGTTTGTCAAAGGGAACAATGGAAATGGCTTAAAATAGAATAAAAGGGGGGGGGAAATCGCCAATGGAAATTAAGCCCACAAATTTTGTGCCTGTGTATTTTGTTTTCCATCAAATTTTGATTTTTGGGTCATTACCACAGAATAAGAGTCTCTCCCAAATTTAGAAAAAAAAAAGTGGACAGACAATTTTAAATTTTGGGTGTCTGGACTTTAAAAGGGGTTAAAAATAGGAAGTATTTTGAAAATGGACACTGAGGCAATTTTAAATTTTTTGGGTTCGGGACAGGGGTTAAGGGCAGAGAAGTAGTTTAGATTAGGGGCACTATTTTTAAAGAAAAATGGGACTAAAGTAATTCCCGCAAATAATGTACCATATACTGTAATACTATAAAAGTGTTCTCACTTCTTTGAATGATTGAATAAATGCATTGTTATTGCTTATTTATTATGTGGATCTTTTTTAATTAATTTACAGAACACTTTTTCAAGCAAAGTCAAGACACATGTACAAATATCCAGTATATATGATACACACAGTACATGCTTATACTTTCTTTTTTTAAAAGATATTCAGTATTATTTTAGTTTTTAATTTTTTAGATGGTATGAGATCAACAGCAGTTGCAAATATTTTTTTTTTTTACTTTTTATTATCGTAAAACAGAATTTTTGCAAGTGCATCCAGATCTGAGGTTTTAAAAAATTTGACATTCTTTGTATGTAAGATTATTATATTGACAATGTATGTAGAAAAAAACCAAATATTTATTTTTTAAACATGAGGGAAATTTCTGTTAAAGTTCATTAAAATATTTCTTAAAAAATGTTTTTATATTTGCCTAACGCATACCGACGAGCTAGTTTTTAAAATTTTTCCACAAGTAACCCATTATACTACCTCAATGATAGACTGGGCACCCAGGTTTTGTTAATTTTTAACATTGTGGAAAGTGTTAATCCCAAAAGTCATACAGACAAAAAAACTGGGGATGAAATGGATGAAAGGAAAAAGTGGTGCTTAAGGAAGAATATTATAGAAAGAAAGAAAGGTCAATTTTATGAAAACGACAATTATTCAGGAAAGGTAAAGGGGGGTAAAAAAATTCATATCTGGCTTTAAAAGGGGGGTTTCCCCCGGGGTTGATAAAGAAATTTTGGTATAAGGCAAAGTGCAATACAGTGCATTTTAGAAAAGTGCTAGTCTCAACACATCATTCAATCATTCAAGTTAAAATGAAAAAAGGAAGGAAGTTACCTTTATGGTGTGTTCCTTTATTCCCCATTTCCCTCTTAACCAAGAAAACTAAGTCTGTGTTAGGGGGGGCATTTTTATCCATTGTGGATAAAATTTCAGTTTTGTTCTCAGTTTTATGTAAAGACCCTTTTCTGGGGGGGCTTTTTTTTCCTTTTCCCAAAATTAGTTATTTTCAAGAAAATACATCCCCTTTACCCCCTTTCAGGAGGGCCCTTGCTGGTAAAAGGGGGTCTTGATCCTAGGGAATTACACCACTTCCCCCAAAAAACTAAATACCACCAACCCTCCCTCTTTTGACCTATTTAGTGGAGATATTTTCCCCTTTCCTAGGTAGGGGGTTGGAGCAGCAACCGCCCAGGGGGGTCTACAGTCCTGTGGTAGTAGGTAGGAGCAGCAACCGCCATGGGGGGTACACCGTCCCGAAACGAGTGTAAAAAAGGAAACCAATTGTTTACATGATGGCAGGATTGGTATCCTTTTTTTGTCTCATAAACAATCAAGATTTGGTATGTCATGCTACTTCCACTTACCTTTTGGTCACACCACATGCATGTACAAGCATATATACACACACACACCCTCTGGGGTTTTTTTTCTTCAGTTTTCCATCCCATGGGCAAGTGGAACAGAATTCTTCCTCCGTAAACCCTGTGTGTCGAAATAGGCGCAAAAAGCCGGGGAAGGACTAGTCACCCCCCTTTTCCTGTATAAATTTTAAATTTTTCAAAAGAAACTTTCGTTTTTTTTTTGGGAAAACCCCCTTCGGGGGATACGGCCGTTGGAAGAAAGATTTTCCCATTTGTGGATATAGGAGGGTGGGTGCAGGAGGAAAAAGGAGCAACTGGGGGAATGAGATGGGGAGTGTTAAAGGGGAAAATTAGTATTTGAAGGGTTTTTTAAAGCAAAAGATGATAATGAGAGGATAAGGGTATGTGGGTATGTATAAGAATTGCAAATGAGAGACGGTGAGGGTTTTGTCACCAAATTTTCCTGGGAATAAGAAAAATTTGGGATCGGATTAATAAATTGAAAAAACTAGGGAACAAGGGGGGAGTTATTGGGGGAAGTATTGGAAAGATGGAGGGAATATTTTGAGGCACTGCATGCATGAAAAGAGCGAGGCAGTGATTTTAAACATCTTTTTGACGAGGGAAAAAGTCAGATGTGAGTGTGAGGAAGATGTGTGAATCAGTGAGTAGAATGAAAGGGGGGGAAAGCGTTGGGTTAATGGGGTTGAAAAGAAATGTTAAAAACAAATGAGAAAGGATCTAGGGATTGGCAGATATACATTTTTTTTTGTATAGAGGAAAAGGGATAAAAGGAGCGTAAAATTATATAGGGTCATCCTAGGAAAGGATGGAGGGAGGGGTAAAAAAAGGTTTTATTGCAAGGGGTTTGGGCAAAAGCAGGCATTTGGGCAGTGTTTGATAGGAGTGAAAAAAACAAATGGTTTTGGGACCTGACAAGTTGTTGGAGTATGAAGGGAAAATTTGTGAAAGGATTGGGGAAACCGGGTTAAACTAGTCCTGGAGTGGGAAACAATGCCTGCATTTTAAAGGAGGAAATTTGGGTATTGGCTGTTTTATGAATCTAAAATGTCTATTTTAACGCTCCCCAAAGACAGTGATTTGTGTGAATGATGGTGAAAGTGTTTCTGTTTTGGGGCACCCTGCCTGATGGGAGACAGCTGATGAGTTAAAAAAAAAAAAACCCGTTATATACCAAGAAAGGTTTGGGAACATTATTACTGAAAGAATTATTATATTTGATTATAATAATAATAACAACTGAAAGAATTAAAAGGGAAGATAGAGAGTAGGATAGAGATGAAAAAAGGGTTTGGAAGGGTTAGGGATTTAGAAACAAGTGTTTACATTCAAGCATACAAGGGAAAAAAATTTTAGATAAAGGTAAGGGAAAATTTTGTTGATTTTTGGATTTAGAAAGGCATGATATCGGGATATTTTTTAAAATCATAACTAATCTAAACCCCAAAGATCATATAGCAGCAATATTGTGGATGGGGGGAATGTGGAGATGTTGAAAGTGTATGGAATAGGTGGCAGGTTTTAACACAGTTAAGAGTTTTTGGAGGATACTGAGGCCCGTTTAGGGTATGTAGAAAAAAGATTACTTTTTAGTTAAAGATCCCTGAGATGGATGTGTGACGTTACCATGGTTGTTTAACATCATTGATGGGGTTGAAAAAAAAAGTGGTGATAGGGTGTTGGGGAGGTGTGGATCAAAAGATAAAGAATGTAATACTATGGGAGTTTCACAGTTGCTTATTGCTGATGACACTGTTTTGGGAATTCTGAAAGAAATTGCAAAATTGGTAGAAAAATTTTGGGAGGGTAGTAAAAAAAGGGAAATTAAAAGTGAATATGGGAAAAAAAAGGGGATAGGAAAAAAAAAAAATTATATCAGATTGAAGGGGGGAGTAGGGAGAAAGTGAATATGGTCAGATATTTAGTGTATTTGTCCAGTGGGCCCAAAAAAGAAGGGACCCAAGAAGTGAAAAAAAAAAAAGGTGGGGGGGCATTTGGAAAAAAATTTTTATTAGGGAGGCAAAAAGAGAATGACAAGCGAAGTTTACCAACACTTTATATGGTATGGTTAAAAGTTACAAGGAGGGGGTTTGGAGGGGAAATGTTGTGCTGGGGGGAATGTGGGTGTGAATATTAGGCAGAGAATTGTAATTTGGTGATTAGGGGGTGATTTACCCAGGGGGCGAAGTGGGGGTTTTGAGGGGGTTTTGGGAGATATACCTAGGATGGAGCAAATTGGGATGACATGGAGGATGTATAAATCTGTAGGGGGAGATGGAATGGAGGCAAGTGGTTTTATGACTTGATGTGCTATTGGAGTGGAAAAACATTTAGGGGTTGAAGAACCAATTAATTGAGCCCTGAAGATGGGAAGACGGGCCTGCACTCAGAAGGGGGGGGCCCCTGAAATTTTTGAAGGGCATCTTAGCAATGTCAGTGAACCTCTAGGAAAACAGCAGGGGAATGATGGAAAAAGATTTCTTCTTTTACCGATTTCACTGGAAGAGGGCCCGTTTAAAAAAAACTGCAATGTGATCAATATCTGACAATGTGAATATAAATCTGGGAAAATGTGCAATTTTTTACTTACAGTACATATGACAATAAAGAACAATCTTTTTTTAAATGTACAAAAAAATAGAAAAATAAAAGAATATCACAAAATATACAGGCAACTATAAACTGGTGAAGTACTGTTAAAAATAATGTGAAGGGGGGATTTTAATAAACCTGATTTTTTTCCCCTAGAAGTACAGTAATCAAAATTATCCATTGAAGCTTAGTTTTTTCACAAACTCGAGGAGAAACATTACAGTGAACTCTTGCTTATCTGGATTAACGGAAGCAGGACCTTTTCATTTAAGTGGAATTTGTGGTTTTAGTAGTAATAAAAATTTGAAATTTTTTTCCCAAAACATATAAGAAAAGTTTTTAAGTACAGTGGACCCCGGTTTACGTACAAAATTTAAATGCCCAGAATGCTGTTCAAGTGCCATTCCCAAACGATTTTTCCCAAAGGGTTAAAATTGATTGTCCTTTTAGACCCCTAAAAAACACTTACAAAAGCACTTAAAAAAATACACTTACATAATTGTTGAGTTTGGAGAGTACGAAACCCGGGGGCCCCTGTATTTGTTTCCATATAAAAAGAAAATGTTTTAATTAAAAAAATTATCATGTCACATAGTAATACACTGTCAACAAAATGGGGAGAGGAACCTTATGACGATTTTGGTCTGTCAAGTCACTCTGACTTGACAATGGCCCAAGACAGAAAAAAAAGTTGTCATCGTGGGGTGGACCAAAATATCTATCCCCTGGGGGCGGGGTGGCTGTCCGTTGAAGGGGGCGGTGGAAAAAGCTCTGCTTACACGGGGGGGCCCATTTTTTTCGGCAAAGGGGGGGAAAATCGGACTGTTTTTACACCAGTTGTTATTTTCCCCCTCAAAAGGGGTATGGGTGAGCGCTTTTTGGATGCATCCTGAGACAAACTGACCTAATTTGCCCGAAATGCCAGCAAACAAGCGGGCCATATACGTAGTAGTATGTCATTGATGTCATGTATGTACTTGTAGTAAATAATTTTATTATTATATTATTATTTACTATTTTATTTAAGAATTTTTTTTAAGACTAAGCCAACCCAAATGCCCTTGGTGCCACCCTAGGCATAAAGTCCCCCTCCCAAATTCAGATTTTTGGAAATTTTTAGCTTTGGTATTGTGACCATTCTTCACACTGATATAATGTTTTCGTAAATTTCCCCTTTAAATTTATATAAAATTCAAATGTGTTGTTTATAAATATTTTTTATAAAAACAGAATTGGACAGGGAGGTGAATCGGCCGCAGACTGATATGTCAATCTGCATGTCGCGGTTTGCTTCCGTTCACCATTCAGTTTATTCATTGACATTTTTTTAAAACTTAATTTGAGTCTATTGTTTTTATATTTAGATGAACATCAATTTTGGGAAAGTGGTTGCAACTGTTTATAGGTCAAAATACACTGATGAAAGGCAGCCACTACTTTTCCTCAGGCAGCCACTATTTTTTCCTCATCCCCCAAGGTTTTTTTGGGAAAAAAACAGGGGCAGGCAGCATTTTCTTTTTGACATGTATTTTTAGTTTTATTAAAAACCCTTGAACCTTCCACAACATTTACCAGTACAGTGCTAATTATAATCTTGCAAATAAATAAAGGGAATGGGGTTATTAGGGAATCAAGAAATGGTCCATCCCCCCTTTACATTGCTGCATGACTACCATCTGTATTATTATATAACGACTGTTGAGAACCATAATATATTCAGATATAATTTGAAAGCAAACAGTACTGTATTGTACATTAAAAAATTTCCAAGAATACTTAAAATAAAAATATAACTATTACTTATACTATGGTAAACAAGAAACCAAATTCGGGTAAGTGTATTTATTTGAATTTTGTTTTGGGGATTACCAGAAAACAAATTCTAAAATATTTCTGAGGAAGGAACAGTGTCTTTATTTAGCAATATTTATGTATGTAATTTTCCACAAAATGTGTTTAAAAGGTTGGGAAAAACCAATACCATACTATCCTTGATTAAGACCTTTAAAAGCACACATTTTATTTTCGTGCTACCACTTAATTCTGCCACTCGTATTTTACTTCATTATTAAATGGCACCTTAATTTACAATAAGATTTGCAAGACTTTTTAAATATTGTATTTTTGTGACTTTATGACATTTTATGTAAATATACATCTTTTTGTGGAACACTTGTGAAACAATGCTTTTTTAATTGTTTTAACGATTTTGCTTCTTCCACAGGTTTATAGGCCATCAGTGCATAATTAAATTAAAATATGGTAACAGTTTAATTTGTAATAGCACAAGGGGAAGCTTGTGCCATGTCCCAAAGGGTTTTGGGTTTGTGCATGATTAGTGATCCATATTTACTGCATTTATAGTGGACAGAATACTTTCCTATGGAAAAATATATATGGCATCACTTTGCTTTTAACTCTGTTTTTAACAATGACTAATAATGTTTTTTTTTTCCCTTAACCCCTGTAGAAAGTACTAATTGTAATTTCTTCTTCTGAACGATATCTATGAATTAATAACAATGTATGGATTTAAAATTTCATCCAGATGAGTAGGAGTTCCCGCAGTACATATACTATATTTTTTTATACCCCCTTTGCATGATAAAAAAAAATTCTAATTCTAAATTTAAACCTTGTTCATGATTTAAAATTTTTTTCCTATATTTGTGCTTTGTAAATTTCTATTTCATCATATGTTAAGTGTCTCTTTCATTTATATTATCTCCTTTATTTCCAGTCTCGCTTCAAGTAAAGAAGATGTAATTCCAACCCTTTTGAAACCCCCAATTTGTTCTCCATTTTATATTTTTAAGAGAATGTCACAGCCACCAATAAATTCCCT
>WNWK01035204.1:0-19934 GCA_009830355.1 Cherax destructor | reverse complement strand
CAGTGGGAAGAAATGAATGTGATTAAGTCGGGGAGTATCTGAGAGGGGCAAAGGGGGAAGGGGTAGCAATAATGTTGAAGGATCAGTTATGGAAGCAGAAGAGGGAATATAAATGTATAAATTCAAGGTTTTTAGGGATTTAAATAAGGGGGGATGCAATAAGGGGTCATTTGTAAGCACCTAGAGAAGAGAGGAGGAGAGGAGAAAATTTTTGGGAGATGTTGCAGTGTTTGGGAAATTTTAACCAAGTGAGAGTGTAATTGTGATAAGGCCCCAAAGGTAAAGGGGGGAGAAAGGGTTAGAGAGAGGGGGGTGTGATAGATGTTTGGGGTGCCGGGTTTAAATGATAATGGGGGGGTCTTTGATTGAATTTTGTATAGAAAGGGGTTTGATTATAGGTAATACATTTTTTAAAAAAAAAAGAGGGAAATAAGTAAAGGATATGATATGGGGATAATGTCAGGGTTTTTTGGGACTCTGTATTGGTAGATAAAAAGACTGTGTGTAGACTTCAGGAGGGCATGTTTAAGGGGGGCCACAGATATTCAGACACTTTTAGTTGTAGCTACAGGAGAGTAGAAGGAGTTGGGATACATGGAGTATGTAATCAGCAAGTGAACAGATGAAGGTTTATAAACTAAAGGGGGTTTGGGGTTGGGGAAGATATAAAAACTATAAGAAAGATGGACTATTGAGAGTTAGACAGGAGGTTGATGAGGTATAGGCATTGAGGTTGAATGTAGTGTTAGTGTTTCAGCAGAAGTTTGTGGTTACAGGGAAGTGTAATGATGGGGTAAAGAGAGTAAAGAGAGAAAAAGTTAGCATAGAGAGATTTTTTCAAAGTAGGGGGATGCAAGGAAGGAGGAGTATGTGGAGAGAAAGAGAGAGGTTAAGAGAGGGTGATGGACTGAAAAAAGAAGCAAATGAGAGAGGGGTGAGTTGCTAAAACAAATTTTTTGAAAATAAGAAAAGTTTTGGGGGGTTATTAACCCTTTTCGAAACCCCTCAATCCTGAGTGCTCTCCTGTTGTCGAAAATTTAAAAAAAAAAATAAATTATTTTTCTTATGAAATGATAGAGAACCTTCCCCGATGGAAACCCCCAAATTTAAAATTTTGATTGCTCGGGGAATTGCTCTTCAAGTTAGTGATCTCAGCAATATATACGCATTGGCAATTTCCCCACTTTGAGCCCTATTTTCAAAATTCCATTGTTCCAGTTGCCCAAACTCAGATATTTCTTTAGAACTCCATTTGTTTTTCGATTGATACCAAAAACCCACCAATTTATCGATTTTAACCCCCAAAAAAGTGATCAAAAGGAATTTGGCCAATTTCATGCAAAAAAAAAAAAGTTGTCAATTTCAAAATAGGGCCCAGAATAAACACTGCAGACTTTCCCTGGCACAAAAAATAAATTTATCTGCATTAGTCACGTCTTTGGGCCCTCTTATATTACTTTTGCTTTCTATTTGTTTTTTTTATTCACAAAAAAAATGAAGATTTACCGTTATAGACTATTGCATTATTGAAAAAATGGAAAAATAATATCAGTGCACTTGTAAAGAATATTAGACTCACCAGTTGATGTGTATTGACGCGTGGCGTGATTTGTTTACTTTGAACATTTGCAAAAATCGAACATTTCTCCTACTTTGAGCTCAATTTCAAGGTCGTTTTCATTAAAAAACTATTCAAAATTCTATTTTCTGTAGTATTTGTCCATTCTACAAATGAAATGAAAAAGAGAATAAAACCATAAATACTACGTACACCTCAAAGCCCTTTTAACCCAAAAAAAATGGTCTGATTTTTTTTCTCTCATTATGTACTGTGTGCTGCAGGTTTTTTTATACTGCGCACACAAACCCCAACAGACCCTTTTCCCTATATGGGGCCACCAGTTTTCTCCCGTTATTTGAAGCCACTAGAATTTAGGCGATTGATACGTAAAAACAGTGGCTCATAAGCGTTACATACGACTAAAACATGAAGGGTTGAGAAACCGGGGGAACAAATGGATTTGATATTTAAAAAGTATAAAGGGAGTTATTTGATGGAGAGTTAGAGGTATCAGGAAAATGGTGGGAATATTTTGAGGATCTGTTAAATGTTGAAGATAGGGGGTTGTGATTTCATGCTTTGGGCAGAGAGATAACATGTTGTAAGAGTGACCGTTTGATGTGGGGAGGTGCGTAAGGCAGTGGGTAGAATGAAAGGGGGGAAAGCAGCTGGGATTAATGGGATAAAGACAGATATGTTAAAAGCAGGTGGGGATAGAGTTTTGGAGTGGTTGGTTCTTTTATTTAATAAATGTTGGGAAAAGGGGGGTATTAGGGATTGGCAAAAGAGTGCATAGTTCCTTTGTATAAAGGCAAAGGGGGGACAAGGGGTTGTAAAAATTATTGGGGAATAAACCTGTTGAGCATACCTAGTAAAGTGTATTGCAGAGTTATTATAATAATTTCCTACACTTTCCCAAAAAATAAAACAGAGAGCAGGATTGCGGGTGAACAAGGGAAACTTTAGGAAGGGTAGGGGGCAATGTGGCATATGTTGCAAATGTATGGAATAGGTGGTAGGTTACTGAGGCTCAGGGTTTGAGTATGTAGGGAGTGGGAATTATTTCCCATTAAAATTAGGCCCCCAAAAGGGATGTGTGATTCCCTGGTTTTCAATATATTTATAGATGGGGTTATAAAAAAGTGAATGCTCAGGTGTTTGGGAAGAGATGTGGGGTTAAATAATAAAAAATCTAACACAAAGTGGGGGTTGTCAAAATTGCTTTTGCTGATGACACGTGCTTTTGGGGGATCCTGAAGAGAAGTTGCAGAGATTGGTAGACAAGTTTGGTAGGGTATGTAAAAAAAGGAATTAAAAGTGAAATATGAAAGAAAGGTGATAAAGGATGACAAAAATTTAGTTAATGAAAGAATGGATATCAGATTGGGAGAGGAAGTTTGGAGGAAGTGAATGTATTCACATATTTGGGAGTGGACTTGTCAGCAGGTTGGTTTATGAAAGTCAAGGTGAATCATAGAATTGATGGGGAGAAAAGGGTGAGTGGTGCACTGAGGAGTCTGTGGAGACAAAAAACGTTATCCATGGAAGCAAAGAGGGGTAATGTATGAGAATATAGTTATACCTGTGCTCTTATATGGGTTTGAATCATGGGTGGTGAATGTTGCAAAAGGAGAAGGCTGGTGGCAGTGGAGATGTCGTGTCTGAGGGCAGTGTGCAGTGTGAATATGATGCAGAGAATCCGTAGTTTGGAAATTAGGAGGTGCGGGGTTACAAAAAGTATTATCCATAGAGCAGAAGAGGGGTTGTTGACGTGGTTTGCACATTTAGAGAGGATGAAGCGAAATAGAATGACTTGGAGAGTGTATAAATCAGTAGTGGATGGAAGGTGGTAGGGGTCATCCTAGGAAAGGTTAGAGGGGGTTGAAAGAGTGTTTGTGTACGAGGGGCTTAGACTTCCAGCACTCACATGCATGCATGAGGGTGTTAGGAGCGAGTGGAGACAAAGGGTTTTTTATGACTTGATGTGCTGTTGGAGTGTGAGCAAAGTAACATTTATGAAGGGGTTCGGGGAAACCAGCAGGCCGAACTTGAGTCCTGGAGATGGGAAGTACAGTGCTCGCACTCTGAAGGGGGGGTGTTGATGTTGTAGTTTTATAACTGTAGTGTAGGTGCACTTCTTGCAAGACAGTGGTGAGTGAATGATGATGAAAGTGTTTTTTTTGGTCGCCATTCCTTGGTGGAAAACGGCTGATGTGTTAAAAAAATGTTTCTGCTAACTTCAATGAATTCAAGGCATTTGCCTTGAAAAGTGTCTTGATGCCAGTGATGATCTCTTGATTTTTGAATTGGAACTGCCCTACTTTTCCTAGGATTGAATATGATTGCTTCCCATTCTCTTGGCATTGTATGACCCTATTGGTTTAGTGCTCATTTTATTCATAATCTGGCCCAGTGACATACACACTGGCCTGGAGTTTTATGACTCACTCACCTTGGGTTCAAACCTTGCTCGTTCTGTGGTTTGTTTGCAATCACGATATTACGATTTGTTGAGACCTGTACTAGTTGTCAATATTGATGTATTATCCACACAGCATTAATCTGTGTGGGTTTTACTGAAGTTTCTTGGGGATTTCCTGCACTCTTCAATCCCTGTCTTTCCATATTATTTTAGGTAGTTGTTTTTTTGTCAAAGGAGATAACTAAATCTTAGATATTCCATAGGTAATTTAAAATTAAAAAGAAAAAAGAAAAAAAAATACTATCAGGAAAGTTGTGCATTTTGAGTAGATGGGATAGTTGGTTAAAATTCTGCCTTCATAAGCTACACGTGTCATAAAGGCACTAGAATGTCATGAGCAAGGGGTAAATAACCCCTTCTTTGATATCTGTTACTAAACACAGAGGGAAATTTTGTAGATGTGTTTGAGCAGGGGTGTATTATACATGACATGAAAAATTGTTCGTACATATTAGGAATGAAGAGAATCTGGATTTTGTAGCACTAAGTGAAACAAAGCTAAAAAGAATGGGAGAATTTCATTGAGGAAGAGTAAATGGGATTTGATCACATGTATCTGAGAGAATCAGAACTAGAGGAGAAGAAGTAATGATAATATTAAATGATCAACTGTGGAAAGATAATAGGTGGTATAAATGTATAAATTCAAGAATTATGTGAAATCTAATAAAGGTGGGATATGAGAAGTGGGTTATAGTAAGTGTTAGTGAACCTGGGGATGATAGAGTGTAGAGGAGAGAGATTTTGGCAAGTGTTAGGTGAATGTTTCAGGCAATATTGTTATTAGGGCCTAAATGCTAAACTGGGAGATTTGTAGATAGTGTAGTAGGTAAGTTTGGGGTGCTAGTGGTAAATTATAATGCAGTGTTCAATATAATAGACTTCAAGTATTTTAGTGTTTTTTTTTTTTTTCTTTTTTTTAACATTTTGATGTAAATTTATTCAGGATACACAGATACAGTTACATAAATTATCATACATAGCAGCATATGTGTAGAGAACCTGGGAAAACCCCAAAAAAAGTCAGATGAGTGACTTATTTCCTTTGGGGGCCCTTTTACACCTATAAAAGAGCTTTGGTACCAGGGGTTTGGGTTTGAGGGTACAAGGGTTGGAAAATTGGGGTAAAAGAGGTTTTGCTTGTTAGGGGCTTGAGCATCCAGCAAGATTTTTTGTTAAATCAGAGTGAGTGGAGAAAAGTGATTTTTATTGGATTTTGATGTTGGAGTGTGAGCAAGGAAAACATACATAAAGGGGATTCAGTGAAAGCATTTAGCCTGACTTGGTCCTGGAGGTGAAGATTAAGATTTTATTTCTTTATAATGTTTGCAATGTGTGAAGGGCAGTGCCCTCACTCTGAAGAAGGGGGAGGATGTTGCAGTTTGGAAGGTCGTTTTAATTGTGATGTCAACACTTCTGGCAAGGCAGAGATTGGATAAATGATTTTGGGGTTTTCCCGTTGGGGTCATACTACTTTGGAGAGAGACAGCTGATAGTTAAAAACATTCCTATAGTGACATCATACTCATCTCCTAATTTGTCACTGGTATAGGTGTATGGTCTGCTGTACAAGGAAGCTCAGCAGGATCCTTCACTGGAAAACTTTCGTCGAGACCTCCTTGTTAAAGCAGCTAGAGCTCTAGATAAGGCTCGTATGGTACGCTATGATGAAGCTACAGGGTACCTTCAAAAACAGGTAAGTTTGTGATACAGTATTCTCACACAGAGTGGAGGTAAGTTTGTGTATACAGTATTCTCTACATAAGAGTGGAGGTAAGTAGCTGTGGTATTGTCTACACAGAGTGGAGGTAAGTAGCTGTGGTATTGTCTACACGGAGTGGAGGTAAGTAGCTGTGGTATTGTCTACACAGAGTGGAGGTAAGTAGCTGTGGTATTGTCTACATAGAGTGGAGGTAAGTAGCTGTGGTATTCTACACAGAGTGGAGGTAAGTAGCTGTGGTAGTCTATCACAGTGTAGAACATAACATTAATGAATTACTTTGTAAACTAGTTAGTTAAAGTTAAGTTTGGGAGGTGAGAAAGACAGTGCCACCTGCACTCTGAAGAAGGGCGGAGATTTTGTAGTTCATACGTTTAATTGAATTGTGATGTCCATGTATGTCTAGCAAGACAGCGTTCATTAAACAATGATGAATAGGTTTCTTTTGAGTCACCCTTCTTCTTGTTTCAACAAACTAGCCATATCCCACTGAAACAGGATGGCCCAAAAAGAAAAACAAAAGTTTCTCTTTTTAACTTTAGTAATGTATACACAAGAAGGGGTTACTAGTCCCTTGCTCCCGACGTGTTATCGCCTCTTAGGACACATGGCTTACGGAAAAGAATTCTGTTCCACTTCCCCATGGAGATAAAATAAACAAAAACAAGAACTAGTAAGAAAATAGAAGAAAACTCAGAGGGGTGTGTATATAAATGCTTGTACATGCATGTGTAGTGTGACCTAAGTGTAAGTAGAAGTAGCAAGACGTACCTGAAATCTTACATGTTTATGAGACAGAAAAAAGACACCAGCAATCCTACCATCATGAAAACATTTACAAGCTTCCGTTTACACTCACTTGGCAGGACGGTAGTACAGTGGTACCCCGGCATACAACAGCTCCCAACTCGAACAGTTTTGTAAGTGTATTTTTGTAAGTGCTTTTGTAAGTGTATTTTTGGGGGTCTGAAACAGATTAATCTAATTTACATTACAGTGGTCCCTCCGTTCGTGCTTAATCCGTTCGAGAGGGATCGACTAAAACTGAAATCAGCGAAAACTGAAGCCATTTTCCCATAAGAAATAATGTAAATTCAATTAATCCGTTTCAGACACCCAGGAGTATTAACAAAAAATAATTTTTTAGAGATTAAATATAGATTTACATACAGAAAAGAATAACAAATAATTATAAAGCACTAATAACATGTATAAATGAATATTTAACATCACACTTACTTTTATTGGCGACTCTTGTTGGTGTATGGAAGATGGAGAGGAGGAGAGAGGGAGGCAGTTTATTGTTGGGAGGTAGGACAAAATGCTTCAATTTGACACTAATATCAGCTCTACGGCTTATTTATCTATCACAATTCATCTAATATGACATAATAAACAATATAAATAACATAAAAACCTGATATACACTCTAGAATGAATAAAATGTGTGTCATTACGAATGTGGTGGCGGGCATACTCGGTCCAGCTATGAAAACATCTTCCTATTCTTTCCTCCTTCAGACGCATTAGTATAAGAGAAAACAGAGTTTGTAATGCTAACTGCATTAGATCACTTCTTTCCTGTCACTTCAAGGAGTGAACAGAAATCATTCCTGTCCAGGCTGGCTGGTAACAACAACAGCAGCAGCAGCAGCAGCAGCAGCAGCAACAACAACTGGTTTGTTGACAAAACTACCGAAACTTCTACACTCTCATTCTCTCTCGTTTATTCATTTAATCTTGTTTACTCACCTCTCACTCTACATTAAGACTGCCTTTTACCACCACTGCCTTTTATCACCACTGCCTCTCACCACCACTGCCTCTCACCACCACTGCCTCTCACCACCACTGCCTCTCACCACCACTGCCTCTCACCACCACTGCCTCTCACCACCACTGCCTCTCACCACCACTGCCTCTCACCACCACTGCCTCTCACCACCACTGCCTCTACCACCACTGCCTCTCACCACCACTGCCTCTCACCACCACTGCCTCTCATCACCACTGCCTCTCACCACTTTGCTATGATTTCTTTCTTTAATTCTATGGTGTTCCTCACTTTCTTTACCAAAGGACTGACACTAGGAGCTTTCTTTGCGCCCGTGGTGGCTTATTTAGCAGTCACACACAATAATCAAGGGCCAAAAACAATGGATTGTTAAGAAATGTTTTGTATGAACTCACAGGATAATGTTCACTCAACCAGAAACAATGCTACACTGCCTGAGAATGTGCATGGAAGGCGGGCTTGCGGTTTGTGTGTGCGCTGGGCACTGGACAGGGTTC
This sequence comes from Cherax destructor, assembly GCA_009830355.1. NCBI lineage: Eukaryota > Metazoa > Arthropoda > Malacostraca > Decapoda > Parastacidae > Cherax > Cherax destructor. The sequence continues at coordinate 11,879 of WNWK01035204.1, read as the reverse complement.
CAGACCAAGCACGAAAACGGAGGGAATCACACGAAAACAGAGGTAAATTTTCCCGAAAAACTGCACGAAAACGGAAACACACGAAAACAGAGATACACGAAAATGGAGGACCACTGTGTTCCTTATGGGAACAAATTGCTTCAGTATCGGCACTTGAACAGCCTTCTGGAATGAATTAAGCTCGTAACCTGAGGTACCACTGTACCTCCCTGGGTGGTTGCTATCTACCAACCTACTATCTAGGTTGAGTCACCCTTCCTTGGTCAGAAATGGCCACCGAGATAAAAAAAAAGAATTTATATTGAATACAGTTTTCTCATCAGCCTTGTTTTGTGGAAACCCCTATTAATAATAATAATAATAATAATGATAATGATAATAATGATAATAATAATAAGAATAATAAATTTATATGTTTTCTGTAACATTCAGGTAATGTAGGTTACATGTAATAAAAATATTGTTAGGCAAAAAAGCCACTAACATGTGGTGCTGCTTTAATCATTAAACGGTCCAAATGTATACTATATATGTTCGCTCTCCCAGTGCCCTGAATATTTTGAAAAAAAAATTATTTTTATAGAAATAAAGAGCACATTTTTTTAAGTGTTATAGGATAAAAAAAATTTAGGGTCAGTACTTACCGAGATATGAGGCGGAGAAGTTGGCACTGGATGCTCACCTGACAGCAACAGTAGTCCTGCCGCTTGCAGAATTGTTGCCGATATACCTTTTTTCCTCTTTTTTTTTTATTATTTTATACGATTTTTATATTGTGATAATTACGATTTATAGTAGTTCTTGTGATTTCATAGCCAATCTTTTTTCTGACACTAATATTAGGTACTGAAATTGTACTCAAATAATAATAATGATGATAGTGCATAATAATAATAATGATAGTGCATAATAATAATGTTAGTGCATAATAATAATAATAAATAATAATAGGAGTGAATGGAGACGAATGGTTTTTTGGGCCTGACGAGCTGTTGGAGTGTTAGCAGGGTAATATTTTGTGAAGGGATTCAGGGAAACCAGTTAATTGATTTAGTTGGACTTGAGTCCTGGAAATGGGAAGTACAATGCCTGCACTTTAAAAGAGGGGTCTGGGATAGGGACAGTTGGGAGGGACTTATTCTCAGCTGTCGTATCTGAGCGCCTCTGCAAAGACAGTGATTATGTACGAGTGAGGTGAAAGTGTTGAATGATGATGAAAGTATTTTCTTTTTTGGGATTTTCTTTCTTTTTGGGTCACCCTGCCTTGGTGGGAGACGGCCGACTTGTTGGAAAAAAAAAATAATAATAATAAAGTTCCCTTGAAGCATTGTGTAAGGTGTGTGTCACTGCCTTATCTTATCTCCACTAATGACTCTGCTGACATTTGATGAGGGTGAGCGTAGTCTTATCTTTTATTATCAGTCCAGTAATTACAGTGATGACATTTGATGAGCTTACACTGCTTCGCTATATTTGTTACGCAAACCTGTCTGTATCTGTCTGTGTTTTCTTTCGGTCTGTCTGTGTGTCTTTCGGTCTGTCTGTGTGTCTCGGTCTGTCTGTGTCGTCTCCTTTCTGGCTGCTTGTCTCAGAGTAGCTCATGAACCAACTGGTATTACGCAGATCACAAGCACAATATAGCACTTTGTCTGGATTTTTGAGTTATCCTAGGTAATTTACACTATGTATAATTGTGTTTACGTATGTGTTCCTGTGAGATAGATACAGACAGACAGACAGAGATAGAGACAGCTAATCAGGTACCCAGCTGGCCGGCCACCTGCCGACATCACTTTCCACTTAAAGGGAGTGTTAATATGACATGACATCAGTGAATCCTTGGTGTTTGCCGCACTGTTTGCTCTAGCTGGCGCTCAATTTAACTGGTGCTGCACAAGGTACTAAGTGGTCCCAGATTTTTTTAATAAGGCCCACACCCGAGTGTTAAGACCCATTCTATGCTGACCAGGCATCTCAGGCCAATTGTGCCAAATTTGGAGGCAGGAAAAATAAAACGTAAATATACGTTTGGGGCAGTAGCAGTACTAATGTATATACGTTTGGACCGTTTAAGGGTTAAGACTAATTGAATAAAAGTAGTAATAATTATTGTAATGAAATATGTAATGTAAATTATCTTGTTGCAAAATATGGGCGTGTTGCTAGCCAGTTCTACATTAAGTATGACACCATTGAAGTTTTCAACGAGTTCCTTAAGGCTGTCATGAATGAGGCTGATATATTGGCCTGCATTGCTCAGAAGTTCAGAATTTGTTCAGTTGAGGTATGTGTACTCTACTTTTCTTTCTTATTTTCTGATGTAAATGTCAAGTAACTAAATTTTGTATTTTGTCAACTTGTTTGATTCATGTCATGTAATTCATATTGATCATACAGTAGAACGTCATTTAGCACGATAGTTACGTTCCTGAAAAAGTCGTGTTAGATAATTTCGTGTTAAATAATTAACATAACTTATGGGAAAAATAGGGTTACGTTCCTGGGAGTCCCCAAAAGCCAAAAATTTTTTTTTAGACCAACAGATCTTACAAAAATAAAAGTGAATATGTAATTGTAGTTCATTATCGTGATGTATTATGTTGTTTTTACTGCTTAAGACTACAAATGTAATAGAAATAATAGTATTTACCTTAAATTGTGGGTGCTGGTGTTTGTGGATGATTGTGAAGAGAGTGGAGAGTTATGCTGTGGCCCTACTGGGCTGAGGTGGATAGTAGAAGTTCTTGAACTGAAGTCGATGGTTGAACTAGGCTAACTTTAAGTCAGTCAGTCATTCATTAAGTCAGTCAAGCCATTCAGTAAGTCAGTCAGTCATTCAGTAAGTCAGTCAAGTCATTCAGTAAGTCAGTCAAGTCATTCAGTAAGTCAGTCAAGTCATTCAGTAAGTCAGTCAAGTCATTCAGTAAGTCAGTCAAGTCATTCAGTAAGTCAGTCAAGTCATTCAGTAAGTCAGTCAAGTCATTCAGTAAGTCAGTCAAGTCATTCAGTCAGTCAAGTCATTCAGTAAGTCAGTCAAGTCATTCAGTTAAGTCAGTCAAGTCATTCAAATCAGTCAAGATCAGTCATAGTCAATCATTCAGTTAAGTCAGTCAAGTCATTCAGTAAGTCAGTCAAGTCATTCAGTAAGTCAGTCAAGTCATTCAGTTAAGTCAGTCAATTCATTCAAGTCATTCATTCAAGTCAGTCAAGTCATTCAGTAAGTCAGTCAAGTCATTCAGTAAGTCAGTCAAGTCATTCAGTAAGTCAGTCAAGTCATTCAGTAAGTCAGTCAAGTCATTCAGTAAGTCAGTCAAGTCATTCAGTAAGTCAGTCAAGTCATTCAGTAAGTCAGTCAAGTCATTCAGTAAGTCAGTCAAGTCATTCAGTAAGTCAGTCAAGTCATTCAGTTAAGTCAGTCAAGTCATTCAGTTAAGTCAGTCAAGTCATTCAGTAAGTCAGTCAAATCATTCGTAAGTCAGTCAGTCATTCAGTAAGTCAGTCAGTCATTCAGTAAGTCAGTCAGTCATTCAGTAAGTCAGTCCAGTCATTCAGTAAGTCAGTCAGTCATTCAGTAAGTCAGTCAAGTCATTCAGTAAGTCAGTCAAATCATTCAGTAAGTCAGTCAGTCATTCAGTAAGTCAGTCAGTCATTCAGTAAGTCAGTCCAGTCATTCAGTAAGTCAGTCCAGTCATTCAGTAAGTCAGTCAAATCATTCAGTAAGTCAGTCAGTCATTCAGTAAGTCAGTCCAGTCATTCAGTCAGTCAGTCCAGTCATTCAGTCAGTCAGTCAAGTCATTCAGTCAGTCAGTCAAGTCATTCAGTCAGTCAGTCTCAAGTCATTCAGTCAAGATTCAGTCAAGTCATTCAGTCAGTCAGTCAGTGTCAGTCAGTCATTCCAGTCAGTCAAGTTCAGTCAGTCAGTCAGTCCAGTCAGTCAGTCATTCAGTCAGTCAAGTCATTCAGTCATTCAGTCAGTCAGTCAGTCAAATCAACCAAACTTATGTTTACATCTTTTATGTGTACAAAGTAACACTTCATTACGGCCATGGGTTATGTCTTGTCTAATATCTTTTTCTTCGTTAATTCAAGATCAAAACACAATTCACTCTTATTCTTCACAAACAGCTGGTTTGTAGCCAGGACTTCTTGACGCGTATGAAATACGTACAAATGCTGGGATGGTGGGGTCCGTGGTGGCTGGGTAAGGCGGGTGGTGTCTGCTGAACCACAACAGTAGTAGTAACAAGACTGCTTGTGAGAATGGTTATTTTTTTTTCCTTCCCACAAACTATAAGTAAGTTTATTCAGGTATACACAGAAAATTAAAAATTACAAAATAGAGAAAGGAAACCCGGGAAAACCCCAAAAAAAGTCGGGAGTGACATTTTTTTCCTTTGGGACTACGGGACCCTTAGGTTCTCTAAAATATGCTGCTATGTATGATAAGGGATGTAATTTCCCAATTGTGGTTGCGGGGGTCGAGACCCCAGCTCCGGGCCCCCTTTATCGGGAACATTTTGCGGGAAAGGGAAAAAACCAAACCCCTTTTCCTAAAAAGAAAGAGGATTTTAGGCAAAATAACCATGCGCTCAAAATTTTCCCCTCCGCCGAAGTGTAATATCATCTTTACGTCTTTAAGATGATAATGTGTCGCAAATCTTAAATCGTGCAATCCCGGAAGGGCAACATAATCTCGTGCTAAATGAGTTCTACTGTTTTAAAGATAAACTATAAATTCATAGTGTTAAAAAAAGAAAATTTAAATACAGTTTTTTTTTTTATGAACTTAGGCTTTCATGGGAAAATAGGGAAATTTTGAAACAGCTAATATGGATATTAACCTTTGAGGGGCGAGACCCCTGATCCTGTACTGTTTTGAGGGTCAAAAATATCTCGCAAAAAAAATTTTTTCTACCAAAATTTTAAAATAAATTTTTTTTTAGGTGTTTTAGTAAAAAAAAAAAGTGATCAATATTAAGAGATAGAGGCGTGAAGTTGACAGGGAAAATGAACTGCTTAGGCAACATCACCACTGCCCAGCGGAACCCTTTTATTTTTTTTTTTACTTTTTCTTTTATTTTTTTTAAAATAAATTTTTTTCAAGTAATTTTTTTTGGGAAGGGGGAGACCAAAAATAAAAGGTTTTATTGTATGTTTTTCACTCGTTGTGTGTTACTCAGTAACCGCACAAACATTATTGTCATTATATTTACAAAAAATGTTTACACAAATCACCCTTTAAAAAAAGTTTATTACTTTTTTTCCCCATATATAAAAAAGAGAGTCACTGGACATTTTGAACTAAGAGGTTCTGGGAAAATTGTAGTTGTGTGGGGTGGTTTTTTAATAGGGGTCACCAGCGTGTGTTGTGTCCTGATGCAATGGACACATAAATTAAACCCGTTTGCCCCCCAAACATACCACAAAAGCTTTTAAAAAATGCTTTTACATAAATGTTGAGTTTGGAGGTGAAAAACCGGGGGACAACTGTACAGTGGTCCCTCCGTTTTTGTGCTTAATCCTTTCCCTGGGGGATGCACAAAAAAACTGAAACACACAAAACTGAAAATACATTTACATAAATGTTATTTGGAGATGCATGAAAACAGGGGACCACTGTACTGGGAATTTTTTAAAAAAGTTGTGAAATTTTCTTCATGAGTTTAAACTCAGTAGATTATATTCCTGACCAATATTCCCAAACCTCCCCACAATTGCAGAAAAGGGGGAAATGGTTAAATATACAGGGGACCCTCGGTTTTTTTTGAAAATTTTTTCCAGTATGTGTTTGATGCCGTTCAACAATTTGGCCCAATAAGGACACATGAAATTAGATTACGTTTCAGACTCCCAAACATACATTTAAAAAAAGCTCTTAAAAAAATGCATTTACATAAATGTTCGAGTTTGGAGGTAAACAAAACCAGGACAACTGTACAGTGGTCCCCCGTTTGTTTTTCCTTTCCCGAGGGATGCACTAAAACTGAAACACACGAAAACTGAAACCATTTTCCCTAAAAGAAATAATTAAATTCAATTAACCGCAGACCCCCGGGAGTATTAACAAAAAAAATTTTTTAGAGTTTAAATAAGATTTACAAAAAAAAGAATAACAAAAAATATAAAGCACAATAACATGTATAAATGAATATTTAACATCACACTTACCTTTTTTGGGGAAATTTTTTGGTATGGAAGATGGAGAGGAGAGAGGGGCGAGTTTATTGTTGGGAGGCAGGACAAAATGTTCAATTTGACACTAATATCAGCTCCGGTTATTTATCATCACAATTATCTAATATGAATAATAAACAATATAAATAACAAAAAAACCTGATATACACTCTAGAATGAAAAAAATGTGTGTCATTACAAATGTGGTGGGGGGCATATCGGTCCAGGATAAAAACATCTTCCTATTTTTTCCCCCTTCAGACGTATTAAAAAGAAAAAAGAGTTTGAATGCTAACTGCATTAGATCACTTTTTCCCAGTTGCTTCAAGGGGGAAACAAAATCATTCCTGCCCAGGCTGGCGGTAACAGCAGAGAGAAACAACAACTGGTTTGTTGACAAAACTCCGCCGTAACACTATTTTCTCGTTTATTCATTTAATCTTGTTCTCCCCTCATCTACATTAAGACCCTCACCACCCCCCCACCACTGCCCCCACCCCCCTGCCTCTCACCACCACTGCCCCCCACCACCACTGCCTCCCCCACTGCCCCCACCCCCCTGCCCCCACCACCACTGCCCCCATCACCACTGCCTCTCATCACCACTGCCTCAACCAAAAACAAGCACCACTGCCCCCATCCCCCTGCCTCTCACCACTTTGCTACGTTTTCATTCTTTAATTCTGGTGTTCCCCTTTTTTTCCCAAAGGACTGACACTGGGAATTTTCTTTGGGCTGGTGGCTTATTTGAGTCACAAAATTTCAGGGCCAAAACAATGGATTGTTAAAAAAAGTTTTGTATGAACTCCGGGGAATGTTCACTAAAATAAAAATGCTAATGGGACAATGTGCGGGGGGCGGTCTCGGGGTTTGTGTGGGGGCATGGGGGACAGGTTCATCCAAGAGCGGGGGAAAAAATTTCCCAAAAAAAACGACGAAACGAAACAAAAAACAAAATACAGTGACCGTCTTTTAGAAATGATGTTCCTGAAAAGGTATAGATAATTTCTGTTAAAAAATTAAAAGAACTTAGGGGAAAAAAATAGGGTTACTTTCCCGGGGAGCCCCCAAAAAGCCAAACAAGTTTTTTTAAAACAGATCTACAAAAAAAAAAAGTGAATAGAATTTTGTTCATTATCGTATGTTTTTGTTGTTTTTTCTTAAGATTACAAAATTCAAAAAATAGTATTTACCTTAAAAGGGGGTGCTGGTGTTTGTGGATGATTGTGAAGAGGGAGAGTTATGTTGGCCCTATGGGCTGAGGTGGGTATAAGGTTCTGGAACTGAAGTGATGGTTGTACTGAGTGTCTAACTTTTAAATCATTCAGTAAGTCAATCGTATTCAGTCAGTAAGTCGTTGTCATTCAGTCAAAGTCAGCGTCATTCAGTCAGCGAAGTCATTCAGGAAGTCACAGTCATTCAGGGAAGTTTAAGTAATTGGGCCGGCAGCCATTTATTCAATATCAGTAAGCAGCCGTATTCAGCGTCAAATCTTCACGTCAAGTCATTCAGTCAGTCGCAAGGGGAATATTCAGTCAGTAAGTCATTCAGTCAGTAAGCTTCCCGGGAAATCAAGCATCCTTAGTCAGTAAGTCATTCAGTCAGTGTTTCAGTCAGTAAAAGTCATTTAGTCAGTAAGTCATTCAAAAAATTTTAGGGAAGTCATTCAGTCAGTAAGTCATTCAGTCAGTAAGTCATTCAGTCAGTAAGTCATTCAGTCAGTAAGTCATTCAGTCAGTAAGTCATTCAGTCATAAGTCATTCAGTCAGTAAATCATTCAGTCAGTAAGTCATTCAGCGAAGTCATTCAGCGAAATCATTCAGTCAGTAAGCTTGTCTAAATTAGTCAGTAAGTCATTCAGTCAGTAAGTCATTCAGTAGTAAGTCATTCAGTCATAAGTCATTCAGTCAGGTAAATCATTCAAATCAGTAAGTCATTCGTCAGTAAGTCATTCAGTCAGTAAGTCATTTCAGGTCAGGGGGAAGTCATTCAGTCATAAGTCATTCAGTCAGTAAGTCATTCAGTCAGTAAGTCATTCAGTCAGTAAGTCATTCAGTCAGTAAGTCATTCAGTCAGTAAGTCATTCAGTCAGTAAGTCATTCAGTCAGTAAGTCATTCAGTCAGTGTCATTCAGTCAGTAAGTCATTCGCAAAATCATTCAGTCGTAAGTCATTCATCAGTAAGTCATTCAGTCAGTAAGTCATTCAGTCAGTAAGTCATTCAGTCAGTAAGTCATTCAGTCAGTAAGTCATTCAGCGAAGTTTTGGCTTTAGTCAGTAAGTCATTCAGTCAGTAAGTCATTCAGTCAGTGTTTGTCTAAACTTGGGTAAGCATTCAGTCAGTAAGTCATTCAGCAGTAAGTCATTCAGTCAGTAAGTCATTTAGCGTAAGTCATTCAGTCAGTAAGTCATTGTCAGTAAGTCATTCAGTCAGTAAGTTTCAGTCAAAGTCTTCAGTCAGTAAGTCATTCGTCAGTAAGTCATTCAGTCAGTAAGCTTCAGTCTAAATCAGTAAGTATTGTCAGTAAATTTCACATAACACAGTAGTAATCCAGTCAGTAAGTCATTCAGTCAGAAATCATTAGTCGGTTTATTCAGTGTAAATCATTCAGTCAGTAATCATTTAGTCAGTAAGTCATTCAGTCAGTAAGTCATTCAGTCAGTAAGCATTCAGTCAGTAAGTCATTCAGCCGAAGTCATTAGTCAGTAAGTCATTCAGTCAGTAAGTATTCAGTCAGTAAGTCATTCAGTCAGTAAGTCATTCAGTCAGTAAATATTCGTCAGTAAGTCATTCAGTCAGTAAGTCATTCATAAAAGTCATTCAGTCAGTAAGTCATTCAGTCGTAAGTCATTCAGTCAGTAAGTCATTCAGTCAGAAGTCATTCAGTCAGTAAATATTCAGTCAGTAAGTCATTCAGTCAGTAAGTCATTCAGTCAGTAAGTTTCGTCGAAGTCATTCAGTCAAAGTCATCAGTCAGTAAGTCATCGTCAGTAAGTCTTTAGTCAAATCATTCAGTCAGTAAGTCATTCAGTCGTAAGCATTCAGTCAGTAAGTCATTCAGTCAGTAAGTCATTTAGTCAGTAAGTCATTCAGTTCATAAATCAGTCATCAGTAAGTCATCAAATCAGTAGTCACACAAACTTAGTTTATCTTATGTGTACAAAGTAACACTTCTAACCAGGTTATTTTTGTCTAAATCTTTTTTCTTGTTAATTTTTTGACTTATTCTTTCCCTTTCTTGCCCTTTTACAACATTTATTGCTTCGAAAAAAATATATTAATTTAAAAATCAAAAAACAACCCCCCCTCTCAAGGATTTTTTTTTTGACGCGGAATGAAAAAGACAATCGGGGTGGGGCCCGGGGGGGGTATCCTGGGGTCTCCCCGAACAACAACAAGGCTGCTTGTGGAATGGAGCCTTCCCCAAACTGTAAGTTTTATTAGGGATACACAGATCAACAAAATCATAATAACAAATTTTGGGGAACCCAGGATAACCCAAAAAGTCAAAATGACTTAGTATTTTTGTCTGACTTTTTTTGGGTTTCCTAGGTCCTCCTTTCCTATGATAATCAATTAACTGTACTTAAATTTTGGTTTGGGGGGGGAAAATTTAGCTCCGGCCCCATTTTCTGAATAAACTTGTTTGGAAGGGAAAAACACCAATATTTGGGGGCAAAGGGGAAGCGATCCTTTTTGTCTTGAAACCGGGGATTTTTCTTGCTGATATAAGTTCGTGTTGGCATTTTCTTCCAGAAAACCTTCTCTCGCGAAAACATTGATTGGCTCATAGGGACCCTCAGTAGGGCCCCCCTGATAAAGGTTTAAACCCCACCCTTTTTCCACCCCCGAATGTAAATCATTTTTTGTTAGAAAAAAGTGCCAGTTCTTTAAAAGGCAAACCCCTAACTGAACATAATCTCGTTAAAAGACGGCTACGAAAGAAAAGGGGGGGGATGACTTTCTAAAAAAAGAGGATAATAACAAACCAAATCCATCAGTAAAGAAAAAAAATTTTGCCTCAGTGTATGGTCCTAGCATATGTGTTTCTTTTTAGTTTCATCCTTGACAGATGATCCAAAAAAAATAAGGAAAAATTTCCACAAACACTCAGAAAAAAAAAAAAATATTCTAAAAAGTTTTTTAATTAAAAAAATAAAGGGGGAGAAAAAATTAACTCCTTTAACCCTTCAGGGGGGACTATGTCCGCACCGGGTGTTTGACGCTAGATAAATTCAGCGCCTCAAGGGGAAAATGGTAGGTCTGATGTGGGGAAGGGTCTGGGGTCAGTGTGCGCAGTATAAAAAATCCTGCAGCACAGTGCATAATGAGGAAAAAACTCTGACCATGTTTTTAGTTTAAAACAGCGACTTTGCAGTCTATTTTCGTATGGTATTTATGGTTGTATTCTCGTTTTCTTGGTCTCATTTGATAGAATGGAAGATATATTACAGAAATAGAGATAATTTTGATTGGTTTCATGATGACAAGTACTGAAATTGAGCGCAAAGTAGCGAAAATGTGGAGGTATGAGCACTTTCCTACAATATAATGGACTGTTAACTTATCTTATTGATGAATCCAAGCAGTCGCAGCCATCCCCGACTCCTGCAGAGGAACATCTATTGCTTCACACTTCACAGGGCTGTATGGAAAAATACACGTGGTTAATTATAATTGCCCCAAAGGAGCGTATATCCTTATTTCAATCTTAGATGGACTGAAAGGCGTTTTACTCACTGTTTTGGACTTAAAAGTCCACGCATAACCCGTCATAGGTAAAATTTTGATGTTCTTGACTACAAGAACTGCGCAGTCCCCTGCCTGACCAGAACATCAAATTCATACCTTGCTCGTAGCTTTGAGCGATGGTGTTGGCTCCACCATATACGGCGGAAATGCTGTCTTGATTGTAGAATGCCTCTGAAGTCACCGTCTTGTTTCGATGGAATTCACTTGCGATTGTCTCTACGTTGTCTTTTTGCAGTAAGAAAGCTGCGCACACTTCTGAATATACTACAATGTTGATGTTATTCACTAAACGCGCTGGAACAGAGTTCTTATCTTATTTCCGACATTAGTGGAGATTAAATTAGATAACTGGACGCATACGACTAATGTCTATGTTGATTTACTTCTCGCGCCGCATGACCCTAGAGTCGTATGACCTCTACGGAGCCTGTATTCAATCTGCCCTCATGCTGCCTTATGCAGCCTCGTGCTCGTGCAGCCACGAGGTGCCTCGTGGTGCTGTGGTCAGCACAATTCGTGACACACTGTTGTCAGTACATCTGGCTTGAATTAAATTGTTTTTCTCAGCCAGACGCGCTCCTCTGGCCCTTTCCTAAGGGTGGAAAGGGTGAGGGCCCTTACCAAGGGTAGTAAGGGCGCATACCCTCCTTTGGAGAATTTTCTCCACAGAAAATGTTTGATTTTTGCTGATGTTCAAGAGTAAACAAATCACGCCACGCGTCCAATACACATCAACTGACGAGTCTTATATTCTTGCACAAGTGCGCTGATATTATTTATACCGTTACAATGATGCAGTAGTATACATAACAGAAAACCTTTATTTTTTGTGAGAATAAAAAAATTCAAAATGAAAGCAAAAGTAATGTAAGAGGGCTGGAGAATGGGCTAATGAACAGATAAAATGTTATTTTAGTGCCAGGAATGTCTGTCTTGTTTATTCTGGACCCTAT
>WNWK01035203.1:0-19934 GCA_009830355.1 Cherax destructor | reverse complement strand
CCGTGTGCTGAAGCACTGAGGGGTGGAGAGGTCACCCCTGGCCTCCCCTGTGTACTGAAGCACTGAGGGGTGGAGAGGTCCCCAGGCCTCCCAGTGTGCTGAAGCACTGAGGGGTGGAGAGGTCACCCAGGCCTCCCAGTGTGCTGAAGCACTGAGGGGTGCAGAGGTCACCCCAGGCCTCCCCGTGTGCTGAAGCACTGAGGGTGGAGAGGTCACCCTGGCCTCCCCGTGTGCTGAAGCACTGAGGGGTGGAGAGGTCACCCCAGGCCTCCCAGTGTGCTGAAGCACTGAGGGGTGGAGAGGTCACCCAGGCCTCCCCGTGTGCTGAAGCACTGAGGGGTGAGGTCACCCCTGGCCTCCCCGTGTACTGAAGCACTGAGGGGTGGAGAGGTCACCCCAGGCCTCCCCGTGTGCTGAAGCACTGAGGGTAGGGTCACCCCAGGCCTCCCAGTGTACTGAAGCACTGAGGGATGAAGAGGCCACCCCTGGCCTCCCGTGTACTGAAGCACTGAGGGATGGAGAGGCCACCCTGGCCTCCTCGTGCTGAAGCACTGAGGTGGAGGGCCACCCATGGCCTCCCTGTACTGAAGCACTGAGGGGTGGAGAGGTCACCCTGGCCTCCCAGTGTACTGAAGCACTGAGGGGTGGAGAGGCCACTCCTGGCCTCCTCGTGTACTGAAGCACTGAGGGGTGGAGAGGCCACTCCTGGCCTCCCATTGTACTGAAGCACTGAGGGGTGGAGAGGCCACCCCTGGCCTCCCCGTGTACTGAAGCACTGAGGGGTGGAGAGGCCACTCCTGGCCTCCCAGTGTACTGAAGCACTGAGGGGTGGAGAGGCCACCCCTGGCCTCCACGTGTACTGAAGCACTGAAGGGTGGAGAGGTCACTCCTGGCCTCCCCGTGTACTGAAGCACTGAGGGGTGGAGAGGCCACTCCTGGCCTCCCAGTGTACTGAAGCACTGAGGGGTGGAGAGGTCACCCATGGCCTCCTCGTGTGCTGAAGCACTGAGGGGTAGAGAGGCCACCCCTGGCCTTCCCGTGTAATGAAGCACTGAGGGGTGGACAGGTCACCCATGGCCTCCCCGTGTACTGAAGCACTGAGGGGTGGACAGGTCACCCATGGCCTCCCCGTGTACTGAAGCACTGAGGGGTGGATAGGCCACCCCTGGCCTCCCAGTGTACTGAAGCACTGAGGGATGGAGAGGCCACCCCTGGCCTCCCCGTGTACTGAAGCACTGAGGAGTGGACAGGTCTCCCATGGCCTCCTTGTGTACTGAAGCACTGAGGGGTGGACAGGTCACCCATGGCCTCCCCGTGTACTGAAGCACTGAGGGGTGGACAGGTCACCCATGACCTCCCCGTGTACTGAAGCACTGAGGGATGGAGAGGCCACCCCTGGCCTCCCCGTGTACTGAAGCACTGAGGGGTGGACAGGTCACCCATGGCCTCCCCGTGTACTGAAGCACTGAGGGGTGGACAGGTCACCCATGGCCTCCCCGTGTACTGAAGCACTGAGGGGTGGACAGGTCACCCATTGCCTCCCCGTGTACTGAAGCACTGAGGGGTGGACAGGTCACCCATGGACTCCCCGTGTACTGAAGCACTGAGGGGTGGACAGGTCACCCATGGCCTCCCCGTGTACTGAAGCACTGAGGGGTGGACAGATCACCCATGGCCTCCCCGTGTACTGAAGCACTGAGGGATGGAGAGGCCACCCCTGGCCTCCCTGGGTACTGAAGCACTCAGAGGAGGACAGAGCCGCGCCACCTTCCCCAATACATCGAGATATAAAGTATAGAATATAGATTAATGCAACAGCACACTGCTGGTGTTCCCACAATATAACTATCATATAAATTAGGGTAGCTGCACACTGAGGGGCATCCCATCACGTAATTCATATAGAATAATGTGAGAGAACACTGCGCGTGTTCCCACAATGTAACTAGAATAGGATAATTTAGCAGCACACTGCGGGTGTTCCCACAATGTAACTCTCCAGTAGGCTTAGTTATGTCTATTCAGTTGATGTGTCAAATTACTGTATATTGAAATTAAAAAAATGCCTCTCCCACCAGTCAGCAGGACCTCTCACCCTCTCCCACCAGTCAGCAGGACCTCTCGCACTCTCCCACCAGTCAGCAGGACCTCTCGCACTCTCCCACCAGTCCGCAGGACCTCTCGCACTCTCCCACCAGTCAGCAGGACCTCTCGCACTCTCCCACCAGTCCGCAGGACCTCTCGCACTCTCCCACCAGTCCGCAGGACCTCTCGCACTCTCCCACCAGTCCGCAGGAAATCTCACTCTCTCCCACCAGTCCGCAGGAAATCTCGCACTCTCCCACCAGTCCGCAGGACCTCTCACACTCTCCCACCAGTCAGCAGGACCTCTCACACTCTCCCACCAGTCGCAGGACTCTCACACTCTCCCACCAGTCCGCAGGACCTCTCACACTCTCCCACCAGTCCGCAGGACCTCTCACATCTCCCACCAGTCGCAGGACCCTCACACTTCCCACCAGTCCGCAGGACCTCTCACACTCTCCCACCAGTCGCAGGACCTCTCACACTCTCCACCAGTCCGCAGGACCTCTCACACTCTCCCACCAGTCCGCAGGACCTCTCACACTCTCCCACCAGTCCGCAGGACCTCTCACACTCTCCCCACCAGTCCGCAGGACCTCTCACACTCTCCCACCAGTCCGCAGGACCTCCACTCCCACCAGTCCAGGACCTCCACTTCCCACCGTCCGCAGGACCTCTCACACTCTCCCACCAGTCCGCAGGACCTCTCACACTCTCCCACCAGTCCGCAGGACCTCTCACACTCTCCCACCAGTCCGCAGGACCTCTCACACTCCTCCCACCAGTCCGCAGGACCTCTCACACTCTCCCACCAGTCCGCAGGACCTTCACACTCTCCCACCAGTCCGCAGGACCTCTCACACTCTCCCACCAGTCCGCAGGACCTCTCACACTCTCCCACCAGTCCGCAGGACCTCTCACACTCTCCCACCAGTCCGCAGGACCTCTCACACTCTCCCACCAGTCCGCAGGACCTCTCACACTCTCCCACCAGTCCGCAGGACCTCTCACACTCTCCCACCAGTCCGCAGGACCTCTCACACTCTCCCACCAGTCCGCAGGACCTCTCACACTCTCCCACCAGTCGCAGGACCTCTCACACTCTCCACCAGTCCGCAGGACCTCTCACTCTCCCACCAGTCCGCAGGACCTCTCACACTCTCCCACCAGTCCGCAGGACCTCTCACACTCTCCCACCAGTCCGCAGGACCTCTCACACTCTCCCACCAGTCCGCAGGACCTCTCACACTCTCCCACCAGTCCGCAGGACCTCTCACACTCTCCCACCAGTCCGCAGGACCTCTCACACTCTCCCACCAGTCCGCAGGACCTCTCACACTCTCCCACCAGTCCGCAGGACCTCTCTCACACTCTCCCACCAGTCCGCAGGACCTCTCACACTCTCCCACCAGTCCGCAGGACCTCTCACACTCTCCCACCAGTCCGCAGGACCTCTCCACTCCTCTCCACCAGTCCGCAGGACTCACACTCACCAGTCACGCGGACTCTCACTCCCACCAGTCCGCAGGACCTCTCACACTCTCCCACCAGTCCTGAGGACCTCTCACACTCTCCCACCAGTCCGCAGGACCTCTCACACTCTCCCACCAGTCCGCAGGACCTCCTCTACGCATCTCTCCCACCAGTCCGCAGGACCTCTCACCTCTCCCACCAGTCCGCAGGACCTCTCACACTCCCACCAGTCCGAGGACCTCTCCACTCCCCACCAGTCAGCTGGACCTCTCACACTGTTCCACCAGTCCGCTGGACCTCTCACACTCTCCCACCAGTCAGCAGGGCCTCTCACACGCTCCCACCAGTCAGCAGGGCCTCTCACACTCTCCCACCAGTCAGCAGGGCCTCTCACACTCTCCCACCAGTCAGCAGGACTTCTCACACCCTCCCACCAGTCAGCAGGACCTCTACACTCTCCCACCAGTCAGCAGGACCTCTCACACTCTCCCACCAGTCAGCAGGATCTCCCACACCCTCCCACCAGTCAGCAGGACCTCTCACACTCTCCCACCAGTCAGCAGGATCTCTCACACTCTCCCACCAGTCAGCAGGATCTCCCACACCTCCTTCCAGTCAGCAGGACCTCTCACACTCTCCCACCAGTCAGCAGGACCTCACACTCTCCCACCAGTCAGCAGGACCTCTCACACTCTCCCACCATTCAGCAGGATCTCTCACACTCTCCCACCAGTCAGCAGGACCTCTCACACCCTCCCACCAGTCAGCAGGACCTCTCACACTCTCCCACCAGTTAGCAGGACCTCTCACACTCTCCCACCATTCAGCAGGACCTCTCACACTCTCCCACTAGTCAGCAGGACCTCTCACACTCTCCCACCAGTCAGCAGGATCTCTCACACTCTCCCACCAGTCAGCAGGATCTCCCACACACTCCCACCAGTCAGCAGAACCTCTCACACTCTCCCACCAGTCAGCAGGAACTCTCACACCCTCCCACCAGTCAGCAGGACCTCTCACACCCTCCCACCAGTCAGCAGGACCTCTCACACTCTCCCACCAGTCAGCAGGAACTCTCACACCCTCCCACCAGTCAGCAGGACCTCTCACACTCTCCCACCAGTCAGCAGGACCTCTCACACTCTCCCACCAGTCAGAAAGACCTCTTGCACCTTCCTCAGGTACTAGGCAGGTGCGCCAGGTAACAGAGCTATTCAGTTTTCTTCAGCAGACAATGAGGTTAGTGGATGGTACCGGTGTATTTTTCTGTCCCTCTTACCTTGGTAATCCCACACTTTTTAAAGATAGTGTGCGTGTGCGTGTGTGTGTGTGTGTGTGTGTGTGTGTACTCACCTAGATGTGGTTGCATCGGTCGAGTCATATCTCCTGGCCCCTCCTCTTCACTGGCCGCTACTGGGTCACTCTCCCTGCGCTGTGAGCTTTACCATACCTCTTCTTAAAGCTATGAATGGATCCTGCCTCCACTACATCGCTTCCCAAACTATTCCACTTCCTGACCACTCTGTGACTGAAGAAATACTTCCTAACATCCCTTTGATTCACCTGAGTCTTCAACTTCCAACTGTGTCCCCTTGTTGCTGTGTCCCATCTCTGGAACATTGTTTCTGTCATCCTTGTCAATTCCTCTCAGTATTTTATATGTCGTTATCATGTCCTCCTGTCTATCATGTCCTCCAGTGTCGTCAGGTCGATTTCCCTTAACCTCTCCTCGTAGGACATACCCCTTAGCTCCGGGACTAGTCTTGTTGCAAACCTTTGCACTTTCTCTAGTTCCTTTACGTGTTTGGCTAGGTGTGGGTTCCAAACTGGTGCTGCATACTCTAGTATGGGCCTAGCGTACACAGTGTACAGGGTCCTGAACGATTCCTTATTAAGATGTCGGAATGCTGTTCTTAGGTTTGCTAGGCGCCCGTATGCTGCAACAGTTATTTGGTTGATGTGCGCCTCAGGAGATGTGCCTGGTGTTATACTCACCCAAAGATCTTTTTCCTTGAGTGAGGTTTGTAGTCTCTGGCCCCCTAGACTGTACTCCGTCTGCGGTTTTCTTTGCCCTTCCCTAATCTTCATGACTTTGCACTTGGTGGGGTTGAACACCAGGAGCTAATTGCTGGACCAGGCTTGCAGTCTGTCCAGATCCATTTGTAGTTCTGCCTGGTCCTCGTCCGATCGAATTCTTCTCATCAACTTTACATCATCTGCAAACAGGGACACTTTGGAGTCTATTCCTTCCGTCATGTCGTTCACAAATACCAGAAACAGCACCGGTCCTAGGACTGACCCCTGTGGAACCCCACTCGTCACAGGCGCTCACTCTGACATCTCTCCACGTACCATGACTCGCTGTTGTCTTCCTGACAGGTATTCCCTGATCCATTCGAGTGCCTTACCTGTTATCCCTGCCTGGTCCTTCAGCTTTGGCAATAATCTCTTGTGTGGAACTGTGTCAAACGCCTTCTTACAGTCCAAGTAAATGCAATGCACCCACCCCTCTCTTTCTTGTCTTACTGCTGTGTGTGTCTGTGTGTACTCACCTATTTGTGGTTGCAGGGGTCGAGTCATAGCTCCTGGCCCCGCCTCTTCACTGATTGCTACTAGGTCCTCTCTCTCCCTGCTCCATGAGCTTTATCAAACCTAGTCTTAAAACTATGTATGGTTCCTGCCTCCACTACGTCGCTCTCTAGGCTATTCCACTTCCTGACAACTCTATGACTGAAGAAATACTTCCTAACATCCCTTTGACTCATAGGAGTCTTCAACTTCCAATTGTGACCCCTTGTTTCTGTGTCCCCTCTCTGGAACATCTTGTCTCTGTCCACCTTATCTATTCCTCGCAGTATTTTATATGTCGTTATCATGTCTCCCTAACCCTCCTGTCCTCTAGTGTCGTCAGACCGATTTCCCTTAACCTTTCTTCGTAGGACAATTCCCTTAGCTCTGGGACTAGTCTTGTTGCAAACCTTTGCACTTTCTCTAATTTCTTGACGTGCTTGACCAGGTGTGGGTTCCAAACTGGTGCTGCATACTCCAGTATGGGCCTGACGTATATGGTATACAGAGTCTTGAATGATTCCTTAGTGAGGTATTGGAACGCTATTCTTAGGTTTGCCAGCCGCCCGTATGCTGCACCAGTTATCTGATTGATGTGTGCCTCAGGAGATGTGCTCGGTATTATACTCACCCCAAGATCTTTTTCTTTGAGTGAGGTTTGCAGTCTTTGGCCACCTAGACTATACTCTGTCTGCGGTCTTCTTTGCCCTTCCCCGATATTCATGACTTTACATTTGGCAGGGTTAAATTCAAGGAGCCAGTTACTGGACCAGGCTTGCAGCCTGTCCAGGTCTCTTTGTAGTCCTGCCTGATCCTCGACTGATTTGATTCTTCTCATTAACTTCACATCATCTGCAAACAGGGACACTTCTGAGTCTATCCCTTCCGTTATGTCATTCACATATACCAAAAACAGTACAGGTCCTAGGACTGACCCTTGTGGAACTCCACTCGTCACAGGTGCCCACTCTGACATCTCGTCACGTACCATGACTCGTTGTTGCCTCCCTGTCAGATATTCTCTGATCCATTGCAGTGCTTTTCCTGTTACGTGTGCCTGTTCCTCTAGCTTTTGCATTAACCTCTTGTGAGGAACTGTGTCGAACGCCTTCTTGCAGTCCAAAAAATGCAGTCTATCCACCCTCTCTTTCGTGTCTTACTTCTGTTACCTTGTCATAAAACTCCAGTAGGTTTGTGACACAGGATTTTCCTTCCCTGAAACCGTGCTGGTTGTCGTTTATAAGCTTGTGTCTTTCTAGGTGCTCCACCACTCTCCTCCTGATGATCTTCTCCATGACTTTGCATACTATACACGTCAGTGACACAGGTCTGTAGTTTAATGCCTCGTGTCTGTCTCCTTTCTTAAAAATTGGGACTACATTTGCCATCTTCCACGCCTCAGGTAGTTGCCCAGTTTCAATGGATGTGTTGAAGATTTGTGTTAGTGGCACACACAACATCTCTGCTCCCTCTCTAAGGACCCACGGAGAAATGTTGTCCGGTCCCACCGCTTTTGAGGTATCGAGTTCACATAGCAGCTTCTTCACCTCCTCCTCGGTTGTGTGTATTTCATCCAGCACTTGTTGGTATACCTCCCTATTCTGAATTCCTGGAGTCCTACCTGTCTCCTGTGTAAATACTTCTTTAAATCTCATGTTGAGCTCCTCACATACCTCTTGGTCGTTTATTGTGAACTCTCCACCTTCCTTTCTCAGCCTGATTACCTGGTCCTTGACTGTTGTTTTCCTCCTGATGTGGCTATACAACAGCTTCGGGTCAGACTTGACTTTTGATGCTATATCATTTTCATATTGTCGCTGAGCCTCCCTTCTTACCTGTGCATATTCGTTTCTGGCTCTTCGGCTAATCTCTTTATTTTCCTGGGTCCTTTGTCTTCTGTACTTTTTCCATTCTCTATTACACTTACTTTTTGCCTCCCTACACCTCTGGGTGAACCAAGGACTCGTTCTGGTCTTCCCATTACTTCTGTTTCCCTTGGGGACAAACCTCTCCTCTGCCTCTTTGCATTTGGTTGTCACATATTCCATCATTTCTTTTACTGGTTTTCCTGCCAATTCTCTCTCCCACTGAACGTCTTGTAGGAAGTTCCTCATGCCTGTGTAGTCCCCCCTTTTGTAGTTTCGTTTCTCCTTTCCTATTCCTGCTCCCCTCTCCACTTGTAGCTCAACTATATAATCAAAACACAGAACCAAATGATCACTAGCTCCAAGGGGCCTTTCATACGTGATATCCTCGATGTCCGAACTACTCAAGGTGAATACTAGGTCCAGTCTTGCTGGATCATCCCCACCTCTCTCTGGTAGTGTCTCTAACATGTTGATGCATGAGGTTTTCCAGTACCACATCCATCATCTTGGCTCTCCATGATTCAGGACCCCCATGGGGCTCTAGGTTTTCCCAATCAATCTCTTTGTGATTGAAATCACCCATAACTAGTAACTTTGCTCTCCCCATGTGGGCTCTTCTGGCTACCTCGGCTAGTGTGTCTACCATTGCTCTGTTGCTCTCGTCGTATTCTTCTCTTGGCCTCCTGCAGTTCTGTGGCGGGTTGTACATTACAGCAATTACCACCTTATGGCCCTCAGACTGAATTGTTCCTACTATGTAGTCCCTTTCACCCATTCCATCCATTCCTTCCACTTCCTCAAATCCCCACCTGTTCTTAATGAGCAGTGCAACTCCTCCTCCCCCTCTGCTCCCTCTATCTTTCCTGAGGATTTGATATCCGGGTGGGAAGATTGCATCTGTTATCATCCTGGTGAGTTTCGTTTCTGTGAGTGCTATTATGTCTGGGGATGTCTCCTTTATTCTTTCATGCCACTCCTCACATTTATTTGTTATACCATCTGCATTTGTATACCAAACCTTTAACTTCTTTTCTAAAACCGTAATCTGGGGGGTATGTTGGGGTTGGGAAAGTGGGAGATCTGATGGGGAACTATGGGTGGTTGGTGTGAAGGTGGAGTTTGTAATGAGGTGGGTGGAATCATTGGGTATGGCATGTGTGTTTTGGGTTAGGTTGTTTGGTTGCATTGGGGTTGTCCAGGTTGGGGAACATCTGAAGGTGGTTGTATTAGAGCTTCCTCCTGAGTCTGGGTTCTCCTGTCCATCTCTCTTTCCTCCTTTTGTTTCTGTACCCTCTCTTTCAGTTTCTGTCTTTCTTCCCGTGTTCTGTCGCGGTCGAGATACACCCTCCGGTACTCTGACATATCCCTTAGTCTTGCTTTCTCCTGCAGGATCCTGTTTCGAGTCAATTCTGCTTTGAAAATTACTTTGACTGGCCGGATTCTTCCTCTTGCAAATCCCCCTATTCTCAGAAAATTTGCCAGCTGGGTCATGTCATCTTCTCCTATTGCTTTCATGATGTTTTCAATCGCATTTTTCTCCCCTTGTCTTCTTGCTTCATAAGTTTCCCCTTCAGCTTCCTGGAGCCCATAAACAAAGACTGATCTCTCTCTTTCATTCTCCCACTGCCTATCCCTATGTAACCCCTGATTCGATTTAGTTGCCTCCATTGAAGCTTTCCTTTCTTCAATCTCTTCACTGTCTGTTATCCCTTGGCCCAGTGGCCTGTCGCTTTCCCTTCTTAACTTTCCCTGTGCACTGCTGTGGTCTGTTAGGGCTTCTACGTATAGCTTAGCTCTCCCTTTTACTACACTCCCCTCGATTGTTCCTGATGTGATCCTCTCTTTCTCTCGGGCTCCACGATGGTCTTAAATCAAGAAAATCAGCTTTTGCCTATTGTGGGAATCTGATGCCAGAGGAGCCTGTTGTAAGGAATCTGATGTTGTCAGAAGAGCTAAGGATTTGAAGTCATTTATGAGCAAAATTTCAAGTATAACAAATACTTGTACTTTGAATGTTGGGAAGAAAGTCTGCAAGCAGGACGATGATGATAAACTGGTCGCAGGCTTCTAAGAGACATAATGATCTTATTCTGTGTTTCAACTTGGACTGCTTCCAGTGCAACATTGCAAGAAGTGCCGAAGTAAAAACCTCGCCCATGCGTTTCGCTGATCATACCAGTTACCTCAACAGATCGCTCAATTCATTTTACGTTCTTGAAAAATCTGGAAAATTTAACATGTTTGTGTAACAGATTCAACATGTGTTATGGAATTATATGTGGGTCTCTTTCCGTCGTGTGCAGCAAATAATAAAGTGATGTCGCAAAAGTGCCTTCATGTGAGATTTGTTTCACAATCTGGTGAACTGCACAAATGTATGACACTTGCGCTGTTGGCACTTTTATTAATGGATCTGGTATTCTGTAAATTTGGAATGTCTGGTACAGTAAGGACACTGCAGAAAATCATCACATATTCAACGTTCTGAAGAAGCTCTCATTGGTTGCACTGTATCACTGCTACCCGGAAGTGTTCAAGAAACATCCATGGGAATATTTAAATACACAAATGTTCTTTTTCCATAGTTGTTGGATACGTCTGTGTATTAAATTTTACGTAATTACTATGGGATTATGGCATACAGTTTCGAAGGAATCTGATCCTGTAATATGGGAAGAGTATGAAAAAGGAAACTGGGTTGTGAGTAAAAGTAATATTTCGTTTCTGTGTTCCTGGAACCGATGAAGCATTTAAACGTAAATAACAGAGCACTGAAGGGTACTGAAGGTTTATTAAGAATAATATAAAACCCTGGAGCACTTACACGCTATTTTGTAACAGCAGCAGCACTTGACCACATACTGAAGAGACCTCAAGCATTGCAGGGGTACCAGACCAAGAAGCATCACACAAACATCATTACAACTCTAAAGTAGCAGTAAACAGTGAGGACATTGCAAGAAGAAAATTGTGAATTGAACTTGAATGTATCGGAAATCCTTTTTCATACTAGAGACCTGAACGTGTTAAGATTTCAACGAACACAGCTTCTGTTAGACTGTATGATGAGTTCATAACACAGACTCATCTCTGAATCTAGCACCATGAATTTATGGGATTCTATCAAGAAGCTAACTATGTTCAAGCACCAAGAAGAAATTAAAAAATAATGTTCTTGGTACTGTTAAAGAATTAATAGCAGGCAAATCGCTATTTGTGTCACGGCTTCTTACAAGGTCACATAAGATTGATGCTTTATGAATTATCTGTTGTAACACAAACACTGTTTAATGGCGAAGGAACTATGTACCTTCACCAGCATAAAAGCAAATTTATTGAAATTTTGAAACTGATCCCACCACTGCCATCATCAGCAGAAAGCTGCTGTCCGAACAGCAAACAAGCAAGTCAAAACATATGTTACAAATTATAGATGCCAGGGCAGAGATACAAGTTTCGGATAAGTCAAAAGACATTCAAACATGCAGAGATCTGGTTGAAGTATTCACCAAAAAAAATAATGAAGGAAGTCTTTGGAGTACAGTGTAATAACTTAAGTGTCCAACACATACACAGAAAATTTAAATGATGAGTATGACAAGACAACAGAGGTTTCAGGGTATTGTACCAACCCGTTATAAAATCATTGATAACACAAACATAGCTAATGTAACATTAAAGAGGCTACTTTTACACATTAGCAACAAAAAAATAATTAACTGGTTAACTAGCTCAAAAAATATTTTATCGTGTACAAATGAGCAAGAAAGACTTTGTAGTGGGGTGGTCTACTGAAGTTGGACAGTCTACATTGTACACTTCATTTCACCTCTTCGCTCTCAGGCCGAGAGGTCGTGCTGCGCACTCACTCCTGGTTTTTGCTCTTGTGCAAGTTTCGGTTTTCACCAAAATGGCGTCCAGTTGTCGCAGGAGAAGTAACACGGTGTGTGTTGACATCGTCAAGGGAGCAATATACCCAACAAAAGCCCCTGTTTTACTGCCAGTGATCATCAGAGATATGTACAACGCTGGTAATGATGAGCTCTATGGGCTTGCTGTAAATGGAATGACAAGGATTTTTGTAAAGTTTGGCATGGTGGCAGTATACGAGAGGACGGGGACCAAGTATCAGGAGAAGTGCCTTACAGTTAACCCAGGGCTAGAGGTAAGACTAAGGGATGCCTCGAAATACTACACCTGGGTGAGAGTTCACAACATCCTGTTTGAAGCGGATGATGTGGATGTTAGTGAAGCCTTTCGACAATATGGTGAAGTGCATGCTATGACAGTGGGATGATGAACAGAAGGGCTCTACGCATGGCTGGACGAGGGTTCTTACACCCTGAAGATGACACTGAGAAGACCCATTCCTTCGTATGTGGTCCTTGAGGATTTCCGGACACAGGTTTTCGTGACCTATGCTGGTCATCATAGAACGTGCTGGTTGTGTGGTACCTATGACCACATGGCGGCCAGATGCGGCAGGGCAGCAGCCCCAAGATCAATAGGTATGGTCATGCCAGTGGTGTAGGCGTCTTCGGTGGAACTTGTGATGGCTCATGAGGACATGGAAGGCACGGGGAAATGGTCAAATGAGGTGGATGGTGTGACGAGGAGTTGTGTGATGCTGTTGGAGCTGTCAGATGTTCCCACAGAGGTTGGGCCTGGGACTGACCTGGGGCCTGTGGGGGAGGTGGAGACCGGTGTCTTCCAGGAGGCGTTGTCTATTTCCATACAGGAGATGATAAAGACCTTTATGGATGCACCAGATGAGGTGATCCCCACTGTAGGAGAGGGAACTCTACTGGTGGAGGAGGCTCTGAGAGAGCAAGGTTCAGGGCCACCGGTGACGGAGACTGGTGTGTTGCAATTACAGCAGGTGGAGGTTGTGGGGCACAAGGACGGTGAGAGTGATGGGATGGAGGTAGAGAGGGACTCAAGGAAGAGGGCAGGTGGATCGTCGGATGACAATGTCCTCACTTCAGGCCAGCGCACAAGTAAGAAGGCGTGGGTGGAGGTGGCCGGAAAAGGAAAAGGGCAGGGGAGTGCACAGAGGAGGGACGGGGAACAGGGGGGAAAGGGTGCATGAGAGAAGGCAGGTGCACCAAAGAGTGTTATTGCCAGAACCCAGAGACACAGAGGAAAGCCCGCTTTGGCATTTTTAAGTGCTTTAGTTATATACTTATCAAAACATCCCCTTACTACAGATATCAGTACTATTACTCACCACACTATACATGATATAACAGAATTGCTATTTAACCTAAATGATGAATGATCACGGCGACCCTGATCTAAGCCTATTTAATCAAACACCCAATCAAAATTTACTGGAAAATAACTGCCTCTACTACACAGCATCACAAGTCCACATTGTCCTAAACACAACTAAAAGTATAACAGTTCTTAACTACAACGTCTGATCCTTAAGCAAACACTATGATGACCTCCTTGCCCTCCTTGATTCCCTAAAGACAACCTTCACATGTATTGTCCTTACTGAAACCTGGCTTAAGCAGGATACAATAGATATCTACTTGCTACCAGTATACACAGCAATACACAACTGCAGACCACATCAATTTGGAGGAGGTATTTCAATCTATTACTCTAATGAAATATCCTGTTGTGACACCACTTGCTATAATGATGAATATGGAGAATATATTTTTGCTAATTTTACTGCACAAAACCTTAAGACTCCCATAACAATCGGGGCCATTTACCGGATGCCTCATACAAACATCCCAAATTTTAGTGATCAACTAAAAACGCTAATAACAAACAACCAAATGAACAAACACCACCTTATCTTAGCTGGAGACTTCAACATCAACCTTGGCCAACCAGATGACCAGCCAGTAACCGATTTCATCAACAATATGAACACACTTCTCATACCAACAATAACCAAATTAACCAGGCTTACTGAGATGAGTGCAACCATAATCGACCATATATGGATCAATATCCTAGCCCCCTTAAATCAGGAATAATAACAGACAGCGCCACAGACCACTACCCCACCTTCCTCTTAACAAACATTAGTAAACCACCCCTAGAATACACCAAAGTTTCATTTAGACTCCATGACCAGGCATCAATAAATAACTTCACAGCAGAGCTAGAGACGGTTGACTGGGCTATAGAATTCTCAAACGCCAAGGGTATCGATGATTGGACAGACAACTTTCTTAATAAATTACATAGACTACACAACAAACATTGTCCTATAAAAATTAAACAGATTACGAATAAACGGCTAGGCTGCCTATGTCTAACTAACAGCTTACTAAAATCCATTAACAAGAAACATCAATATGAAAAGCAATATAGACGGGGATTCATACATAAAGAGTTTATTAAACACTATTCATCAGTTCTCACCAAACTAATAAAAAAAGCCAAACAATTGTACTACTCCAGCAGATTCACTGAAACAAGAGGAGATATAAAAAAGACCTGGAAAACACTCTCACAGATTATGGGCACCCACAAACTGAAAAAAACTAGGGATATTGTCCTAACTAAACCAAACGAAACACCACTACAGCCTATTGATACAGTAAACAAGATAAATGACTTCTTCTCAACCATAGGAGCAAATCTTGCCAGTAAAATCCCAGATACCAATGCCCGAGCAAGTGATTACCTAGATGGGAATTTCCCATCCTCCTTATATCTTGCACCTACTGAACCCACTGAAGTCACCATGATAATCAAGTCACTTAAAAATAAATCAGGGCATCTGTCTCAAGTACCACCCTTAATTTACAAACGAGCCGCTCATGTCCTTTCACATCCTATTTCATTACTTTTTAACAAATCATTAGAAACTAGCACTTTCCCAACACTACTCAAAACAGCAAGGGTTACACCAATACACAAAGGTGGTGACCCCACAGACGTAAACAACTATAGGCCTATATCAAATCTACCGTTGCTATCCAAAATCTTCGAGAAACTTCTGCACAAGTGATTATACTCGTTTATAAAGACGCAAAGCATACTCAACCCCTGCCAATTTGGTTTCAGGAAAAATAAAAGCACTAACGATGCAATAGTAAAAATGATAGACCTGCTTTACACAGCACAGTAAATCACGGCATCCTACTCCACAAACTTGACCACTATGGAATAAGAGGTCATGCACTAGCATACCTCAAATCCTACCTCACTAATAGGTACCAGTATGTCACTATTAAAGACACATCCTCCACGACACTACCACTAGACACCGGAGTACCGCAGGGAAGTGTCCTTGGTCCCCTGCTCTTCCTCTTATACTTCAATGATCTTCCCAATGTATCACAACACCTGAAACCAATACTCTTTGCTGACGACACAACTTATGTCATCTCCCACACAAATCTTGCCACGCTTAATACCATTGTTAACGACGAATTAATAAAAATATCAACATGGATGACAGCCAATAAACTTACACTCAACACTGATAAGACCTTCTATATTATGTTTGGCAACAGAGCAGGTGATCCACAATTAAACATTAAGATCAACACTACACCTATTGCTAAACATAATGAGGGCAAGTTCTTGGCAAGTTCATACTACTCTGCTATCTACATTTATAGAACCATAAATTCCAACTTTAACCCTGAGCTAAAACACTTTCTTGACAGTTGTGACAGGACCCATAGACATAATACCAGACATAAACATCTCTTTGACATTCCCGTGTCCGACTAAATCTATACAAAAATTCAATGCGCATAAAAGGGCCTAAAATATGGAACTCCCTGCCTGAAAACTCTAGAACTGCAGACACACCCTCCATTTTCAAAAGCACTGTTAAAAAACACCTTATCTCACTTACGCACCCAACCGGTAGCTAACCACATGAAAACTACTTTATCTTGCACATATCCACAGCAAAATACACTTATTGATATCTGTGATTCCCCTAATTTGCACATGACTAACCAAAATTCTAATACAACTACTGCTTCATAATTCTTAAGCTAGTCATAAGTTTGCCTAAGACACTCCAATATAGAAACAGTATTATGCCAATACATCACCTTTACATTTAATATATAAACTAAATGTTAAATTCTTAATCTAATTGTTAAATTCTTAAATGTTTAAATTTCAGTACCTCAATTTTGTAAACCTAGTTAATCACTGCAATTACCTAACCTTACTATCAGTATAATCATTGTGTCACTATTGAGTAAGACCTAGGCATATTATTGGCCATCTTGTAATATCTACTTCATAAAATGTATAATTATAAGTACACCCCACTATGTATATTACTAGAAATAAAGAATTTGAATTTGAAATGTGAACGGCCTCAGGGCTGAAATGAAACGTAGATGGTTGGAGGGTGTTTTGCGAAGGTTTGACATTGACGTGTGTTTTGTCCAAGAACACAATTTTGAATGTGGAAGAGAGTTGAGGTTGAAAGGTTGCAGAGTGTTTGCAGGTAGTTCGGGGAGACTAAAGGGTGGGGTGGCATTGGGGGTGAGAGAGTCCAACCCCTTCCAGGTGATGGTGTGGGAAGAGAGGGGAGCGGGGAAGGGTCGTGAGGGTGGATGGTGTACAGGGGGAGGTCAGGGTGTGTTTCTTGGGGATATTCATGCCGGCAGAGAATAACCGTAAAGTAAAAGTAGATTTTGTATGAGAGGTCTTGATTTATAACTTGAGGGGTTTAGCCTTTGGTTACGATTCTGGGCGGAGACTGGAATTGTGTTATAAGGATTAAGGATGTGGAGCCGCACGGAGCGGGGTGCATGCTTGGGGCTTTGAGGGACACGTTGTGGGAGGTGGGGGTTCAGGATGTGGTCAGGGGAGATGGGTGGAGGGTAGAGCATACGTTTGTGTGGCGGGGTTATGTGGCTAGATTAGATCGCGTATATATAACTCAGGGGATTACGGTGGCTCGAGTGATGACGATAGACATTGGGTTTTCTGATCATTGTGTGGTAATGGCAGAGGTGGCATGGGATGGAATGGTTCACCGGTACACTGGTTATTGGAAAATGAATGTGAGGTTGCTTCAGGAGGAGGTGGAGAGGTTTTTGTTCAGGGACTGGTGGGGGCCTCTTTGGGCTGCACGTGCACAGAAGGAGGATGTGTTGGGATGGTGGGAACAGTGTGCAAAACATGGGATTAAGGAATATTATCAGATCAGAGGAAGGGACGAGGCACGATGGAGGTTTGGTTTGCAGAAATACCTAGAGGGGCAGCTAAATGATTGTTATGAAGGGGAAGGGTTGGCAGGTATGCGGAAATTGGGGAACTGAGGGGTAGATTAAGGAACATACAAAATGATCACTTCAATGTGATACGTGCAGGGGGGGTAGGTTTAGAGGAGGTGATATCGGGAGACAAACCTTCGGGTTGTGTGTTGAGGAGGTTCAGATGAAGGCAGCAGTTTACCACAATCATGGGATTGGAGGTGTGTAAAGGGGTGGTGGGATATATGGTAGGCCAGGAACTGTGAACCATTGATTGGATGAGTAACTATGCGATTTTTGGTTTAGGGAGAAATTAATGCAGAGGCAGGGTGAAGGACGGGAGGGGGAGATTATCGGGAAGTTGTTCTGGGTGTTTTAGTAGATGAGGAGTGGGCAGGGATAGAAGGCAGGATCAGTGAGCATGAGGTGAGAGAGGTGGTAACTAGTTTGAATAGGAGAAAGGCGCCTGAGATTGATGGGATCCTTAATGATCTTTATATTGTAAATTAAGATTGCACGAGTGTTCAGTGGCATTGCTTAACTGTATGAAGGAAGGGGGTGTGATGGGGGAGATGCAGGGCATGGGGGTAGTTGTTTTAGTTCCCAAAGGGGGGGGGGAGGACCCTGGGAAACTTTAGGGCGATCTCCCTCATGTGTTCAGACTAAGATATTTGTGAAAATTTTAGGTAATCGCATGAAGAGGGTGATTGACGTTGTCATTCATCAAGGGCAGTATGGGATTCCAGGGAGGAGTATGCGTGAGGGGCATGGGAGGATTAGGGATTTGTTGGAGGGACGCCAGGGGGGGGGAGTCTTGGGGATCGACTGGAAGGAGGCATATAACTGTGTTGATAGAGGTATGTTGAGGGTTATTTTGCATAGACAGGGTTTTGGGGATGAGATTGTTTGGTAGGTGGCAACTTTGTACTCGCCTGCAAGGGTTAGGGTGCAGGTTAATGGGAAATTGTGGTTACTGGTTATTGCGATCCCAGAATTGGTCCACAATGTATATACATGTTTATATGATTTATGAGGTATATTTTCCTTTTCTTAAAATTTTATATTGCTGATATTTTCGATAATAGCTGAATCGTTAATATCTTGCTTTATATTATTATATGACTTAGCTATTTTAATTAGGTAGGATGTAACATTACATATTGTGCTCAAGAGTGTTGTAGCTGCCCTGGAGTTGGCAAACTACCGTTTACGACACTTCGCTTGTTATACTACAGGCTTCTTGCTGGGCAGTCAGTCGGTGGCGTGTCCACACCTGAGGTGGGAGACTGCTTCTCCTTCCTCCAGCTCTCTGCTCTGCTGACCATCGTTGAGTCAACACCTCGCTCCTGTCTCTGCTTGTTTTCTCGTCATTTAGACTCTGTTTGGTAGAGTATGTATTCAGTGGTGAGACGAAACATACTTCTCAGGACTCTGTGTAACTCTCTTCAAACAGAATAGTCTAGACAGTGATTTTCGACGTTTTACTGGGTTGTGTGGCACATTGACACTCTGAGATAACTCAGGTCTCTAGCTATAGCTCTTGACCTAATTCAATAAGGCATCTGTGCACCATCACAGTCGGGGATTTTTATGCTGAACCTAGATTCAGTAATAAGGGAGTTTTTGTGTCTATTTTGGAGGATCTGCTGATGGTCCACAGTTAGGGTCGATTTTCTATCTCCTTGTTCCTGACGCTGTGTTGCTGTTGGTTGTTATATTGCTGTTCTGCGAATTGGTCATTTTACTGTTCAATCAAGCTGTTCTGATTGTCAGTTCGTTAGAGAAGCTAGCTTATGAGAAGACGTTTTGTCGGTCACTGGTTGAGTCCAGTCTTAGTTACCTGGAGCACACTCATACTCTTATTTGTATATATCTGCATATTATTGTTAATGGCTAACTTTGTACCAGATAGTACATAAGAACCAGATATATGTTCCTTCAGCACACTCTTATTGTTTATGAGAGCAGTGTAGGAGCTAACCTCCTAATTAATATCTTTAACATATTTATATTTGATTTACTTAGCTACCCTAGATTTTCTCACTTTGATAATAAACATTTTATATATACTTCTTTGGTTAGTATCCTCTCAGTTGGGATCCAATAGTGATATTGATAATATGTCGGATAACTGGACCAGGATACTGACTTTGTTGCAAAAGCCCAGTAACAGGCTGGATGCTAGAAGGGCTATCCTTTCTAGTGTTCACTGGAGATGTCTATTACTAATAGATATCGTGTCATTTTGTAACACCGGTGCAGTTGGGGAGGGGCTTGAGACAAGGGTGTCCCTTGTCTCACATCCTTTTTGCGTGCATGCAAGATCCTTTTTATAGACTTATAGAGGAAGGGGTGTGGGAGAGGGGAGGGGGGTTAGCTGTACAGGGATAGTTGCGTATGTGGATGACACCACAGTGTTGGTGGGAAGTGAGGAAGGATTGGGGAACGTGGGACGTATGATAGAGATCTTTGGAGTGGCGACTGGGATGAAGGTTAATGGGGCTAAATCTAAGTATTGGAGGTGGGTACGTGGGTGGGGGCATGGGGAAAGCGTATGGGTGGAATGTCGTGGATAGAATCAAGATTTTTGGGGTTTTGTTTTTGGCGAATGCTGAGGAGGCACAGAGGGTAAACTCGGAGGTAGTTGTAGGCAGGGCGTTGGGTAGGATGCGAGGTTGGAGGGCCGGGGATGTAACTTTGCAACAGAGAGTAATGGTAGTAAACTCCTTGTGTATAG